>JAAEAF010001006.1:0-196016 GCA_011037195.1 Triatoma infestans | reverse complement strand
CCCCTCCCCTAAAAGTGCCCTTCAATGCATTTTCCCGGAGAAATGTTTTTCAAATAAAAGTTGTAGTTCTTTGTATGTGTGGTTGATGTTTTAAGTTTAAAGAAAATCGCCGGAGCCATTTTTGAGAAAATCGCAAAAAAGTAAAAAATCCAACTAGTAAAGTGGTACTTCCGGTTGAGGATTTTGACAGATAACGTAGTGTCAGATCCCATGGTGATACCTAAACGGAATATCAAGTTTCAACTTTCTACGGTTTTTCGTTTTTGAGCTATGCTGTTCACATACATACATACATACATACACACACACACACCTACTCATTGCTTAAAAACACACTTTTTGGACTCATGGGAACCTCAAAACGGATATTTTCCGGGAAACTCAATTCGAAAATTTGACACATTCACAATACTTCCTCTTACTAGGATTAATAGAAGTAAAAAGGGGTTTTCTAGAAAATGTCTGTGTGTGTGTGTGTGTGTGTGTTTGTGTGGTTTAGTGTGTATTATGTATATGAACGCATAGCTCAAAAACAAAAAACCATAGAAAGTTCAAACTTGATATTCCGTTTAGGCATCACCATGTGATCCGACAGTAGGTTACCTGCCAAAATTCTTCAACCGGAAGTACCACTTTACTACTTCTTTTTTTTTTACTTTTTTGCTATTTTCTCAAAAATGGCTCCAACGATGTTCTTGAAACTTGGTATATCAACTATACATACAAAGAGCTTAAAACTTTTATTTGAAACATTTCTCCGTGAAAATTCATTTAAGGATACTTTTGGGGAGGGGTGATGTTCCGGTTTTCTCTAAAGTGCTATCTCAGTTTATTACACAATTCTATCATCCAAAATAATATTAATTACAATTAAATATATGTTGTTGAAATTCCGAGTTTGAAAAAACCGGATGACCGGAAGTGGGGGGAAATTCTACTAAGATATCTAAATCCTAAGCTGCCCGCTTTTCTATGCTAATTAACCTGATTTCACACAAGTAGTTTGGAATTATAAGCCTTCTCTAGTGGCCTATCTTAAAACTATTCTTATCATATTAAAATAATTTTCTAAGTTTTTGATGAATTTATCTTCATTTAACGAATTCATCAAATTCATTTTCGTAATATGTTCCTCAACTATTACTTATGTTATTATATCTCAGAAGGTATGTGTTCTTATACCTTCGTTTATTTTAAATCAGCTTCTATCATTATATCAGCTTTTTGCTTTAATTCTCTAAATGTACTGGAAGTAATTTATCTTTAATAAAATGTAACTTTTTATTATCTTTTTCTTTACAGCTAGCCTTCCCAAGTGTGGAGGTTGTCACGAGATCATCTTAGATCGTTTTATCTTAAAAGTATTAGAAAGAACTTGGCACGCACGTTGTTTGAAGTGTACTGAGTGTGGTTCTCAATTGGCAGACAAGTGTTTTGCAAGAAACGGCATGTTATTCTGTAAAGACGACTTTTTTAAGTAAGTATATAACTTTTTTTTTTCTTTCTTTTTTATAAAAAATATATTTTTAACAAAGTCCTGAAACTTTATTAAATGAATCAGTTTAAAACTGGATAGTATACAATCATTCTCAATTCAGCATGAGGAAAAATTATTTCCGACATATTCTGGTGTAATTAAAGGCCCTTCATTCAAAATTACGCTGTAGGGTGTATCTAGTTATCTGAATTTTTTTTGACAGTTAAATGTCTGAATCGTATATTATAAAAATATTAATTACTATCAACGATTGTGCTAACAAAGATTGTTGGGTATTACAAAAGAAAGTCAAACTTTCTTTTTGGAAAATATTTCTGAGGCGCACTTCATAATCAGACTGATTACGACCTTTTCAATTCCATGACTCCCTTCTCCAATATAGACAAGGTAATTGCATCATTTTGGAACAACAATAGGAAACGGAAGTAAAAAATTTTCACGTCAAGGAACCTCATAGTGTAGGAGTAAATTTAATATATTGTTTTTCAGCATAAGTTTTACTAAAGCAGATTTTTCTAAAAATGTTTTAAATATATAAATAATTAGTAAACTTAATATAATAGTTTAATACAATAATAAATATTTATTCAGGAGATATGGCACAAAGTGCGCCGGCTGTGAATTAGGCATCCCACCGACACAAGTTGTAAGAAGAGCACAGGACTATGTCTATCACTTACAATGTTTTTCTTGTGTACTTTGTGGTCGTCAGCTGAATACTGGTGATGAATTCTACCTAATGGAAGATCGTAAATTAGTCTGTAAACCTGATTATGAAGCTGCAAAATCTAAAGGTAATTTTCAAAAGTTGGCTTTACAAAAAAAAAATCCTAATTAAATCTGTATCTAGAAAATAGGTTATTTAGAAGAAAGCTATTGTCCAATAATTGTTAAATATTTCATGAATACAAAATGTTTATAACTAACTAATGTAAGAAGAGTTATTGGAATTGTCAACATTAAATATACATTTATTTTTTTATTTTTTATTTTAAGGCGCGTCAATCTCTATGGTTATTTAGCGCCCGAAGCCTTTTCAGTGCACTGCCGGCCTCTGGACAGTGTACTCTCGTTACAAAAAACACTGCCCATCACCGGACAGTGAGCTGTAAAGGCTCCTAAGAAGAGGAAATCTAAGGGTAGCATGGCTGGGATTCGAACCCGAAATTTACGCACTTCCAGTCAACCGATTATGTAAAAACTCAGAATTTTGGCGATATATTTAATCCTAGATAATATTATATATATATGATAGAATTGTATAATAGAGAGAGAGAGAGAAACAACTTATTTATAAATATTTACAAGTACAAATATAAATAAATGATGCTGCCTTAACTTAGTTAGGTTGCTGAAAACACAGCATACCGATCAATCTAGATAGATATGTAATGATATATCACCGTCTATGGTCCTTAAATAATCAATGATCATAAATAAAATCAGTGCAATAACAGGTACCTTGCTGATAAAGACAGATTACAATAGCAATGAGTAAACACTTTGTTTTACATGATTAACAAAATATCACACAACAAAACAAGATAGAACATGTGATTGTACATATTCATGTCCAATAAAAGTATGACTAGTTAGTCTTCGTCCGTAAAAACTATAAAAACATATCCAGACAGATAGGTTAGTCAGTCAATATCTTTTGGAAGGTAGAGAGGAGGCGAGTTGGACGTTAAGTCCCATATATATGATGCTGGATAATACCTAGCGAATCCAGTATTATATTTTCCGATAGGAGCGATTGTTCCCTTGCTTTCATTCCAGTCTCCTCCAAGTATTTTCCGGTGAATCGGGGGATTGTTCCACGGGCTCCAAACCACAGCCCTTTTACAGTAAAATCCCTCTCGCCGAACTCCTCTCGGAACTTTTCTTTTAAAAAAGGGATGCACTTCTCGTATGTGCTTTTCTTTTCTTTATCTACGTCTTCTGCTTGGTTCGGGTTGTTCGACTCAAAGTGGACCGTAGGATCAATTATCATGGCCATCAACACCTTATATGGAAACACCACTACTCCAAAAAAAGTTACCCTCATTTATTTTTCCAAAGAAATGTTTCAAATAAAGTTTAAGATAAGATATTTATATGCGCGTTTATATACAAAATTTAAAGAAAATCGCTGGAACTTTTTTCGAGGATATCGCCAAAAAAAAAAAAATTAAAAAAAAAAAACGTTCAGTAAAGTGTTACTTCCGCTTGACCAATTTTTATCAAAACTTTTATTGTCAGGTAGCCCCAGATAGAGCAGAAAACGAAATATCAAGTTCAGCTTTCTACGATTTTTTGTTTTTTAAGTGTGCTGACCGAGACCATTCATTTTCACGCGCATACACAGACCAATTTTTTTTTATTGTAGAGACCTCAAAACATGTTGTATTTTTCCTATGAAAAACTCAATTTCGAAAGTTTTACAAGTTCGTAATTTAGTGAGAAAGTATTTTGTATCTTCCTTTAACATTTTTTTTTTATTTTTGCCTGAGATCTGATATTGAAATTGAAAACTCTTAATGGTTTATCCATTTAATTGTTTAAGGCGTAAGATACTTTTATTATAAAGGTTAAACTTAAGGAATAGAAGAATAATGGTTTATTATTGAATTAGATATAAAAAGTTTAAATAGTGTATCAGTGTATTAGATTTTAACAACAAAATAAGTTCTTTGATTGGATTAGTATCTGTTTGTGACTTAAGTTTAAGTGAATAACGTTCAGATTATTTAATAATTCAACATGTTCTAGTTAACAAATTGTCAAACCTATTTGCGCTAAATTAAATTTTTACCGATAGTTTTTATCATCAATCTTCATCTAATGACACAGAATTCTGGTTATTAAGAGTTTTAAGTACATTTTAAATCATATGTTTATAAATTTTTAAAAGTTTTTATTGATCTCTTATAACTTCAGTTTGGTTCTTATATTACCTAATTAATTACAAATTATCATATAATAAAAATACTCAAAAAGAATATTATAGTCCATCCATGGAATCTAATTTTGCAGAAGGTAGCTGCATAGAGGGTGAACAACCAAATAAAAGGCCAAGAACTACGATAACAGCTAAGCAACTAGAAACTTTGAAAATGGCATACAATAACAGTCCGAAACCAGCTAGGCATGTAAGAGAACAATTATCTCAAGATACGGGGTTAGATATGAGAGTGGTACAAGTTTGGTTTCAGAATAGGTATGTAAGTTTTTTTATAATTTTTTTGTTTTTTTTTAATTGAATTTATGTGAATATCTAATTCTATTTATTAGAAACCATTTAAAGTGACATCATACTCGTATATTATAAGTATATTAATAGTTTTAGAACTTTGAATACCAATTCCTTCTTTTGAACGACATTTCGATAACGCAACATATAATTGTGTAATATGTGGATAGGTCCGTGATGCTGGATAACATCTGATATTTTATCCTTCGTAGCATGCATATTGATTTTCTTCCTGACCGGATTCGGAATTTCACCCGTCGTCACAGCAATATTCACCAAGTTCGTGTACAGAGTTCACTTCAACGTAATGTTTTTGTTACACTCACACTTGTTGGTTGTATATATGTGGGGAGGTTATAAGGTTATGGTACTATGTGTAGATGTTTCATGACAAAATGGAATTATTATAAATTATGATAAGCTATGAAATAATTATGAAAATAGTGTATAATAATAATAATAATGTTTTATTATATAATTGATACAGTATCCATTATTTTTATAAATTTAGACAAACATTACAAGACATTGGACCATGTTCCGTCTGCCGAGTTTGATGAACAATATGTATCATTAATAAAAATGATAACAATAATATATTTTATTATAATAAAAACTAGCGAGAAAGTATAATGTAAATTATAAATAATCCTTCAACAAAAAAAAAAATTAGTTAAACAGAGATTAAGGCAAGAGCCAAATAATAACCAAAAAAAAAATAAATAAATAAAAAAATAATAATAATTACAAAATAAACACTCACTCCATATTAATTAAAATTAAATTCACTGATTAAAAATTTCCTATAGGATAGAGCAGAGGTAGCGAATAGGTATAAACCATTCCAGTTTTCTCCATTAAGAATAGTAAGACACCTGTCCATAGACAAATGCCTAAAACCGAAAAATCGTAAGCGGTAAGGGGTAAAATAGGACATTCACATAAAAAATGAAAAACTCCTTCATATGTACCCATATTACATAGTGAACAATGGTAATTATAATCCTGCCTCCATGGTTGAAAATTAAGACATAACATTTCCGCTCTCAATTTTAAAAATGAGGCTTGCTTTGGTTTAAGTTAAACTGATTAATGTAACACACATTGTGGTCGAGCTGCTTGTAAATGACATGATAACGAGCGGCTGATACTTTAGCTAAATGTGTAGTTCTTTGACCTGATTTAATTCCATCCCAAATTGATTTCGCTACAGTTTTGACTGACTCAGAATCCAAGTTAGAAGGATCAAATTAGATCGAATATTCCTGTGCTCTGGTTGACCAAGCCTGAACCCAACCTACATTAAACTGCACCAATTCCTTAGATATTAAATAAGATAATTTATTAAAATTTCTAAAAGTTTTGGCCACAAAAATCGAGTGCAATTTAAAAGTAAAAAGAAACAAAGTATCAATTTGAGATTCCAAATAAATAGCATAATTAGGAGTATTCATCGGAAGAGAAAGAATTCTTTTCAATACAAAACGCTGAAATTTTTCAATTTCAGTATATTCTGAAAAACCCCATACCTGCGCACCATAGCAGATAATTGATCTAGCTACCGCCTCAAAAACTCTCCATTTGGTTGAAAATAGTGTATAATAAATAGCATGTTTTGAAGGATAGTTTGTAACTAAATTTTAATAGTGTTGTTAAGTATGCCCAGTGTTTTATCAAGTCATTTTTATTACAGGGGGCGATAAGTTATTTCAGGAGTAAACTGTACTAATAAGAATAGATAAAGTTTGAAGAAAGGCAATGCACATTTTATGAACAGCCAAAAGCTTGGCAAGTAATAAATAAATGTGAAATACAGGCAGGTTAATACAAGAAAATATGTAAGTAAATTTATATGTAAGAAGGTTGAGCAAATGGCAGGTTGGAGCTGATATCCAAATAAATAATAGAGGAAATCAAATGTATTGTGTTTATTTATCGTATTTTTAAAATGATATTAATTTATGTTTAAATTACATTAAATTACCTTAACAAATGCACCTCGCCTCTCAACATATTATTAATGTAATTTAAACATAAATTAAGCATGATAAATAATAACGCATACATTTGATTTCCTTTATTATTTATTTTAATATCATCTCCAATTTGCCGTTTTCTGCCAACCTTCTTACATATCAATTTACCTACATATTTTCTTGTATTAACCGTGCTTGTATTTCATATTTATTTATTATTTGCACAAGCTGTTGACTGTTCATAAAATGTGCATTGCCTTTCTTCAAACTTTATCTATTCTTATTAGTACAGTTTACTCCTGAAATAACTTATCGCCCCCTGTAATAAAAATGACTTGATAAAACACTGGGCATACTTAACAACACTATTAAAATTTAGTTACAAACTATCCTTCAAAACATGCTATTTATTATACACTATTTTCAACCAAATGGAGAGTTATACACTATTTTCTAATGTCTAATCACAATTTATAATAATTCCATTTTGTCATTAAACGCACACACACATATTAACATAACCTTATAACCTCCCCACATTAATTATATACAACCAACAAACCAACAAGTGTGAGTGTAACAGAAACATTACGTTGAAGTGAACTCTCTGCACGAACTTGGTGAATTTGCTCTGACGATGGATGAAAATATGCCGATGACTCCCAGATTTACCTGTCCTTTAAGCCTTCTGATCTTCAAGATGCAATAAACAAGCTGCAGGATGATCTTAACAACATTAATTCGTGGGCAGTAGCTAACCCAGACAAATCCAAAGCCATTGTCATTGGTTCCCAATTCCTCATAAACTCCACTGCTCCCTTCCCCACCCTTTTCCTCAACAACATCCCGATAAAATATTGTTCTTCTGTTAAAAATCTCGGAATCATCTTCGACCAAAACCTCTCCTGGAAAAATCACATCTCCCACATTAACCGCCAATCCATATTTATCCTCAGACAGTTCAACATCTCCCGCCATCTCCTCCCAGCGAAGACCCGTCAACTCCTTGTGACCTCCCTTATATTCCCCCATTTCGACTATGGTTGCTTAGTGTACGGGGGACTCTCTGGAGATCTCGAGGCCAAACTTAAACGTCTTATGAACTGTTTTATTCGTTTTATCCTCGGAATCCCCAGAGACTCCCGCATATCGCACTTCTACCACGAGTTGAACTGGCTCTTCCCTATCTATCGTCGCCAGTACTTCTTAGGCTCTTTACTCTTTCAAGTCATCCAATTTCAAAGACCCTCGTATATCTTTAAACTTCTGAAATTTAAATCGTCTGTCCACACCCGTAACACACGCTCCCGTCCTTCCGATCTTTATACTCCCTCCCACCATACATCCGCTTTTCAAAAATCCTTTGTAATCCGTGCCACCTATTTATGGAACTCCTTACCTTTGTCTATCCGTCGTGCCTCCACTATTGAGACCTTCAAGTCCCGTCTTTTTCACCACCTCTTATCCTCACAAGTCTCTCCGAACTCTTAGAAGATTTCTCTCTCTCCTCCTTATCATTCATGGCTTAATCATTTTCAATAATTATTATTATCAATTATTACTAATGATATATATACATAATTGTCAAGGCCAGACATACTAGGCCACTTGTATTTTGTATTATTGTTCCTAAGGGACTTATGTCCCGGGACAAGAATAAAATTTTTCATTTCAAAAAAAAAAAAATCCGAAAACCGGTCAGGAAGAAAATCAATATGGATGCTACGATGGATAAAATACCAGATATAATTAATTAGCTGAATAAAGGTCTATCCACATATAGGTCAAACACTATCAAAACTCTGCACTTAAGACTTATTAATAGTTATAGCAAGTGCTAAAACTATTGGGACTAGTCGTATTTGTAGAACAAATGATAGCCTACTTGTATTGGCATCACGTGTATCCAATTTAATCCGTGTAAGGAAAACAAGTTCTTCTGCATGATCAATTCTCTTGATTTACATGTTACCTATTACATTTGGCAATGCTCGGTATTTCTCAATTTAAGGATTATGATTTTTTTTTTTTTTTAATTTTTGTTATTTCACAAATGTATCGGTGTAAGTACATGATTCGAAGTTTGTTCCATATCTCATAGCAACATCAGGTTCATGTAAATCTGACCACAATATCATTTATTAGTCGTAACTGAGCTGTAATTAAATGATTACACAGAATTATATTCTAGGTTATTTATGTTAAAAGACTGGACGGATATAAATTATACCGAAAGCAAAACACTTTAACTAATGGTTATACTAACCAATCTTGCCTGTATGTGTTGCACTTTGATTAATATTTTTTTGTGTTAAAATAATTATTTATTTCTTTGGCATAAACATTCTTGTGTGGCCATGCCATTTTGCCTAACCTTCCTTGCGGTGGGGATTCATCCCTTAACATTCTACAGAAAATTCTGCATCAAATGTTGCAAACCTCTTCAAAATATGTCCAACCAAATTTGCAATAATAACGCATTTCACAAAAACGTGACGAAAAAAAGTGACACAAAATTGTTTACTTTTTTATATATATATATATCTAGAATAGATATATATATATAACAAATGTTTATAACAATAAACCTAAAACTTGGGAAACGTGTTTTTCTTCTTTTTTTTTTTTGCTTCAGCTTTCGTTGTATTAACCTCAAGAAACTTTAGTTAGTTTTTTAATAACTAATTTATAACAATCTAATTTTATAAACTAATTTTTGATTTGTTAGGCTAATAACTAATTTTATAACTAATAATAGAACTAATAACTAGTTTTATAAACTAATATCTTTATTTACAATAATTTATGTAATAAAGTCAATAATTCTTTGGTTGCTGAACACATTCTGAATAACTGTTGAATTTAATAAAACTTTTTTTAGGAGGGCAAAAGAGAAGAGACTGAAAAAAGACGCTGGCAGGACAAGATGGAGTCAATATTTTCGATCAATGAAGGGCGGTAGTTCTTCACCTAGAGCGGATGCAAAAGAAGAACAAATTAAAGTTGATCTTGACTCGTCTAATTTTAGTCATTCAGCGCATGGTAAGATAATCATAATTTTTATTCTTATTAAATATTTTAAAGCATATGAAAGTTTTCATTTATTAAAATATTTCTATTCTACTTAATTAAGCATTCAGTTCATTTTATTATTAATTCCAACCTTACGTAATTGTTAAATAGTTGTAATAGTTGTTAAAACTTGTAAGTAAAACAATAACGTCCGTTCTTCTTTAAAATTTCGCTTCAATTAATTCGCTATTAATATTTTGAATTTATTTTATTTTGAAGTTATTGAAAATGATAATACGATAGACGGATGAAGTAAAAAGAAAAAAAAAAAGCTGGCTCAACAATCCATAGCGGAAGTGAGGCCTGCACTACGCAATTTTTAGTGGACCGTATTGTGGTCAGTTTGTTGCGAGATCCATTGCGGTTTCTTGACACACGCAACAAGGATCTGTTACTGTTGCTTTCAATGACATCGGCTACTCGTGTGGATTGAGTATGTCATTATTTAATCATACCACGCTCCAAAATTCTTGTATTTTATAAACTAAGACTAAATTTAATTACCGTAAGAAAATTTTACGAGCATTGCGTAGCAATGTTCTAGAACGATTCATGGAAATCACTCTGAGTACCAAGGGCTTAAATCTAAACAAGTTTTTTTTTTTGACTGCCAGAGATGGTTACCTATATAATTCAGCTAATATTTATCCCCCCTCCAACTATATTTTATAGATAGTGCTGAGATCAATTGAAGTGTAATAAATTTCCCAAGTTTGAAGAAATCACCAAATGTAATTTTAATGATTGCAGTAAGAAATGTCATGTAAATGTTTCGCATTTGACTATTTTTAATGTAATATGGATATTTTGCCTAGTTTTGGTGACGAGAGAATTATGTAATAAGGTACAGATTAGCTTATTGTATAATATTAGTAACCAATAATTACCTAATAACCAATATAATAGGTTATTATTAGTTTAATTACAATTTATTCTAAAATTGTTGAACGTTTCTGTATAAATAAGTCATTTTTAACAAGTTAGTCAATGATTATTGACAATACAAAGATTCTTCACCGGATAGGAGGTAGTAATGTTCAGTTTGACTTCAAAAAGATTAATTAGATTAGATTAGATTGGGGAGGGCCACGCTTCATTCCACTGCGGCCTACACTGAGAGGCCTATTGTGGATCCCCTGGACATCCGCCCTCTTAATCAGGCCTAGCAAAGCTGAAAATGGCTTCGTCATGAAGCTCGTGGCTTCGGGATTGCTACGCCCCAGTTGAAGAAAATGATTATTGAAAAAAGTTTATTTTGATAAAAAACCAAGATTTAAAAATGGTGGTAAAAGATTTGATTTAACCAAAAATGCTTACAGTGTGAGTGCAATTCTCTCAGCACTTCCTTAACCTGCCTAATCGCTGTTTTATAACTACATTAGTGTTTTAACTTTACCAATCAAGGAATAAAGGAGTTATTTGCATAAAACAACAACTTCGGTGATACCTGCCTTGCACATGTGCCTTAGACTTACGGACTGATTTCTATCAGAACCTTTGCAAAATATCTTTTAACATATGGAATATTAATAGCAGGAGATCAGCGAGGAGCGGTCAATAAAAATATACATTTTTTTAAAATTATTCGACGTTTCGACAAATTTATTGTTTTCTTCAGGGATAAAAATAAAAAACGATTAAAAGGGATTACACATAATTTTCATAGTAAAACAATTGAATAAAAAAACTAAACAATACTTGAAAGAGTTATTATATACTGAACTACATCATCCCAAAAATGTTTTTGTTCTTTATTGTGAAAGTTGTTGTGTAATCCCTTTTAATCTTTAATCCCTCTTAAAAAAATTCCGTTTTTTATTTTTAACCCTGAAGAAGACAATAAATTGGTCGAAACGTCGGATAATTTTAAAGTGTATTTTTATTGACCGCTCCTCCTGATCTCCTTCTACGGTCGAGAAGCATTATTATCATCATATGGAATATTTGCATCATATTTCAAAGGTTTTATGCAAGAACCTAACAAATCTTGGGAATCAAAAGACTTCAAAAAAAGCTCTGTGTGTTTATACTGATTTATGCGGGGCGCTATCAAATCAAGAAAGGTCGTATTTAAAAAGCTATTAAGATACTTACCTTTCAATTATTTTAAAATATAAGTTTCATTCATTATTGCGTACAAGGCGACATATGCTATATTTTTTATGATTGCGTGACAAACACGATGTTTGACTCATCGTGGTTACCATTAAAGTCAAGAATAGTACCTATACGTGTTACACCTTTCTAGATAACATTTTGTTATCATGTTGGGGTCATCACAACACCAGCAGGCTTTAAATAGGGTGGCCATCTGTGATGTTACTATTTCATGCTTGCTATAAGGTTGAGGGCAAACTTTAAATCTGCTTTTCTCCTGATAGTACTCTTTTCTACGCATTTTATAGCTAAATAAAAAAAAAAAAAAAATACCTTATGCATATAAAAGGTCGACTTAAACTCCCCTTTTATCAGCAAATGCCACTAGCAAAGATAGTTGCCAAATGCCAACTAAACACCCAAGCCCTTGGCACTCATTCCCTCTATCTTACCTATTTCCCCTACAGCAAACACACTATCAACCAAACACTCCCACAAAACACGTCCTTTCATGCTATGTTTCACATTCACCCCCTAATAAATTACAACCAACCAATAACATGGCCACTTAAAGGTCAAACTACTCTCAAATTTAATAAGTATTTCTATGGTTTCAAACTAAATTTATATAAAGTGAAATGAAGAGCGAGTTTTTTTTAAAAAAAACTTTTTATTTAGATTAACAAACATACAAAACACAGAACTAATTACAGACTTGTGTAACGTACTTACAATAACCCAAATGACCTAATTAATGAGAAGGGAGATATATATATATATATATACCGATTAAGACATATCCTAAAGTATTGTTTTAGTCGGCATAACCTCTCCCTCGACAAGATTGGAGCTGTCCTCGGCGTTAAACAGCAAGCTGTGGATAGGTGTTGGGCGTCAGCTTCCCCCCCTAAATTTAAGGCGCGTCAACATCTGTTGTCATTGGCGCCCGGAGCCTTCTCACTACACTACCGGCCTCCGGACAGTGTTACAGACAATACTGTCCATCACCGGACAGAGAGCTGTAAGGATATTATCCCTTATTCTGATAAAATATATAGATTAGTAATATCTGTACAAATAATCCCGCTATCATTATATAAATTATTTTTTGACAATGATTCAAAGATAAATCCTCTAGTTCTTCAAATAGCTCAATATTTTTTTTTAATGGTGCAATTGTTCAAGGGGATGTTTAGGTATTTATTTAGGTATATATTGGTATTTCTGATTAACTCGATTCCGAGTAGATATAGAGTTTGCTAAAATGTTCTAAAACATCTTTCTTCTCAAGGGATATAAGTTGAGTTTCATTCCTTAAATGTATAATATTAATTAACTATTCTTATTTTTAATTATTAATTGTTTCTCTTATAAACTAAATATTTATTTTGTTAATATATTTTGTAAAAGGTTTTCAATATGACATAAGATTTACGATTCTATAGACATAGTCGATACAGTCTTCTATCATTTCTTTAATACACTTATTTTCTACTTACGATAAATTGTTACAATAATAGTTTTCTTTTAATAGAGGAAACAACTCCTTGTATCTCACAAAAAAAAAAAGAAAAAAAAAAGGATATACATAGGTACAGAGATGCCTTTATGTTGGACAGGGTAGGTAAGGAAAAAGTAAGTTTCGTAAATGGGGGATTCTAGGGTTGTGTATGGAACAATGCACTTTCCCAATTTGCCATAGTATCTCTGTGTCTCGCGTTATCAGTGAGACGTGTGTTTTTTCTATAAGAATGTTAATTTCGGCTTAGGATATTATACTTGAGTGTAATAAATTCAATTTAACAGAATTCTACGCTATTACTTAGGTCGGTTAGTTTGTTGTGTTAATGAATTAAATATAAATATATACTGGATAGTTTAATTCGATAGCATTAGAAATGTTTTTGTAATAGTTAAAATATTAGTTTAACTTTTTGTTATTGTTTTGAATTATTATGAGATATTTGTTAAATTTGTCAATGAGTCGTTGCTGTATTTTTACGTTGTATTCTAAGTGGTATTCGTTAGTTTGTATATTTTACAGTATTTTGTCATATGTTTCCTTGTCCTTAGCATTTATGTTTCCTGTTAATCAAAATTATGCAGTTCCTAGTCCATTTATCAGTCCCCTTTTGCCTATTCTGTTGTAGTTGAGATGAGATGAGATGTGGTCTATTATGTATTCCTAGTCAACCAACGGGCATTTAGTGCAATCCGTAGTACTTTATTTTGAAAAGTCTGTAATCGCTTCGTCAGTGTATTGCTAGATGTTATCCGAACTGGGCAGGCATATGTCAGAAATGGTCTGAGAAGAGTCTTGTAGAGAAGAACTGTACAGGAGTGTTTGAGCGGTGTGTTTATGTTAATAAGTGGGTATAGTTGCTTCAGTCGGCTGTATGCTTGTTGAAGTTTAATGTTTATGTATAGTCTCCAGGTAAGGAGTCTTGTATCTAAAATTACGCCAAGATAGCGCAGCGCACTCCTTGGTCCTTTTGTTTCCTGCAAATTTCTTGGTTGTTAATTTGGAATATATGAAGGTCTTCAATCCGGAACCTCCTAAAGGCGAAGATTTTTGCTTCCGTTTTGGAAGGATTTAGCTTCAATTTCCATTTTTGGAACCAGTTTAATAAAATATTAATTGATGTCTGTAAGTCAATGATACTTTTATTAATGTCTTTGTTGGAATAGGCCAACATTGTATCGTCCGCGTATGTCGCTAAAGTCACTGAAATAGGTTCAGGTATCTCCGAGCAGTAGAAGTTAAAGAAGATCGGACTGATAATTGCCCCTTGTGGTAGTCCTGCGAGAATTTGTCGTCTAGTACTGTGTGTGTTGTTTGAGTCTTACCTGGCATGTTCTGTCTTGTAAAAAAGATGCTATAATTTGGGTAATATAGTCAGGTGCGTTTGTGTTTCTGAGTTTGCCAGAGTGCCAAACTGTGACAAACTGCGGCCGCTACATCTAGTAATATCGCTGCCGTGAATTTTCTTTTTTCAAAGTTGTGTATGATGTGTTCTGTTACTCTTTTAATTTGATGTACTGGTGAGTGTTTTGGTTTGAATCCAAATTTATAAAGTGGAATTTTGTTTGTGTCAGTCAAGTGTTTCAACAGTCTTTTGTATATAATTTTTTCAAATATTTTCGAAAGGGAGTTTAGGAGGCTGATCGGGTCGGTAACTGTTGGGATCACTTTTAAACTTACCAGATTTGTGAAAAACTATTACAATTGCATTCTTCCAACTTTTGGGAAAGTATCCTAATCGAAGGCAAGCATTAAAGACGACCCCAGTTAGGAAGGCGATACCTTACCGAGGCAGATTTTTTTAGTATAGTATTTGGTCATAATATATAAAATAATAGATTTATAGGCATTAAAAATAATGGAAAAAAACTTTTAATTCAACTCCATTAATTACAGACAATTTTTTGTATTATTAACAGTTAGTTTAGACTCATCTTGTATACGACGTCTTCTTCTAAGAAATGAATCTTCTCTGTACATATAAACAACTTTATTCTTGATTTGTTTTTCACCACCTTGTTCTACACAATTCTCTTCCATTTGTTTATGGCAGTTTAAAATGTTAATTGTTTTTCCAATTTCATTCCAAATTTCATTTAACATATCTTGCTATTAAAAAAAATTCTAAAAGTACTGTTTTCTACCTGCACGTTTTCTTTTTCCCACGTTCTTCCCTCCAAATCAATGAAAATCTTATATTTTCAATTTTTGTTTTTTAAATAACATGTAAAACATTTATATCACATGTTTAAAACAATCTGATTACATAAAATATAACAAATTAAAATTGGTTAAATATCACAGAGATAAACAATAATAAAATTACTTTACATAATTAAAAAAAAAAAATTAATTTTATTTATGTTGAATATGTGGATGGGTCCACAATGCTGGATTAAATCTGGCATTTTATTGGTCGTAGCATGCATATTCATTTTACTCCTGACGGGTTTCGGATTTTCATCCATCGTCAGAGCAAATTCACCAAGTTCGTAATAGAAAGTTCACTTCAACATAATGTTTCTGTTACACTCGCACTTTTTGGTTTGTTGGTTATATATATATATATTTATATATGGAAGATTATAAGGTTAGGTTTCTATTTTGTGTGTGTGTGTGTGTGTGTGTTTAATGATAAAATGGAGTTGTTGTAAATTATGATCACATGTTAGAAAAATAGTGTATAATAAATACCATGTTTTGAAGGATAACAACCAGCCTGTATGACAAAAGTGGTATATACAAACTCTCTGGCCCCGAATGCAATGCCAGATCGGAAGAACGCTTCAAAGACATGTTTAAAGAACACCTACGCTCATACAAATACAACAAAACCTACTCTACTTATGCTAACCACCTTATAAAGAACAACCACGAACCACACAATGTAGAAAAAGTAATAGTCCTATACTAAGCCTCAAAAGGAAGACGAATGGACTTACTAGACAATATAGAAACATATAAACACAAGGCTATCCACAAAAACATAATGAATGACCAAATTAACTATAACTCAGACACATTCCTTAAGGTCATTCCTTTATATATATATATACGTATGTACAAAATAATATATGTTTACACACACACAATGCATGAACCTCTTATTATATTCTTACCTGTGTAACCAAATTTTCTTCTTCCCTCGATTGAAATACAGATTATTTGCATGATATATTTTTTAAAATTTCCTACCACCCCTTATTAAAAAAACACCTTAACAAATGCCAACACTTCTCTCTCAACATATTCTTAATATAATTTAAAGGTTAATTAATATGATTTAAATATAAACATGATAAATGAAAACGAATACATTTGATTTCCTCAATTATTTATTTTAATATCATTTACCAATTTGCCGCGTTTGCTGCCAACCTTCAACTTTGCATTGCCTTTCTTCAAACATTATCTAATCTTATCTCCCGAAATTTCTTATCGCCTCACCACCTAATAAAAATGACTTGATAAATTAAGACCACTATTAAAATTTATAAAGTATTCTTCAAAATATACAATTTATTTATACACTATTTTCTAACCTCTAAACATAATTTATAATATTTTCATTTTGTCATTAAACACACACACGTAATAATATAACCTTATAACCTCCCGCTCTTTTATATATATATATATAAACAATAAACCAATAAGTGTGAGTGTAACAGAAATATTAGTTGAAGTGAACTCTTAACACGAACTTGGTGAATTTGCTCTGACGATGGATGAAAATCCGAAACCGGTCAGGTACAAAACGAATATACATGCTATGATGGATAAATACCAGAAATTTTATTTCTGTGTGATCATTGTCAGTAACTTAAAACTGAGTCGATGGAGATAAAAAAAAAATTAATCCCCTGAACAATATTTTTTTATTTTGATAAATAAATAAAAATATTCTGCAGTAGATCTTTAAACCTAGAGTCATAAATCTCATTAATTAATTTTTTTTTAAATAAACACTGAGTCATCATCAGTTAATTTTTTATTTTTTGTAACGCTTCCAAACTATATATGTTCCCATTTATCAGTTCAATTACAGTATTTAAGGCTAGGTTTTAACTAAGGTCAGCTGCCGTTCCTTACGTTCTGTGATAGGGATAATTGGAGCAGATGTTTCTAGTAGATTTATTTGTAAACAAAACCATAGGCAGATAATTATTTTTCATAAAAACAAAATAATCTATATAATTACCCCCTGGAAACAATAACAAAACTAAAAATTCTGTTTTTGCCGATCACTATATGCATATCCAAGTAGTGGTCAAATGACATTAGTAATTTGTTCCATTACTATGAAAATAAATATTAGGTTAAAAAAAGGGGTGCGATAGAAAATTTGAAGAGCACTTTATACAAATAAGAATATATAAAGTTTAATATATATAAAGTTAGTACAAGTATGATAATAAATAAACATTGAAAGGCATGCAAGATTTTAGAATACCATGACAAAATACTGAGCATTTTAACTTACACTATATAACACGCTTATTATAAGACAATTTTAAATTGCCTTTCAATTGACATTATTTATTATATACTAATTATTAAATTTTAACCATAATTTGCATCAGTTTTTTGCGATACACATGCTTCTATAACCTCCCCACAAACAATCAACCAGTGTCGTTTCGTTTGTGATAAAACCGCATAGTTTATCATCTCTCCTACACGAATTGTTTGTAAAACTTCCACTGCCGATGGATGAAAATCCGAAACCGGTCAGAATCAAAACAATGAAGTATGATGCTACGACGAATGAAATCTTAGACGTTATCTAACATCGCGGACCCATATTTCATAATATAATAAATTTAGTAATCAACATAGTAAAGTTATTACTTTGTCAATTGTATTTATCCAAATTATAGTAAAATTTCAGAAAATTATTTACCTTTTCTTGTGCTCTGTTACATTACTGCATATTACACACTTTCATCATAAACTTACCTATTGTCTCATATAACCTTAAGTGATTTTAATAGTGCTCCAGACACATACCACACACACACACAGAGGAACGAGAGAGAGGTTATAATACTATATCATGCGAAGCAGCTTGTGTCATCGCTAATGTACAGCCTATAATGCTTAATTTGAAAGAACAAAACATGCTGTATTTGAATGAAAAAGTTAACTTGCAGGATTCCGGTTTCAAAATGGACCATCAAATCACCTACTCCCAACGGGCTACACCCAGCGTTGCAGTCAGATGTTTCAGATGATCTGAGGAGATTTTCAGTCAAACTGCCTCCTATTTGCACCGATAATAATTAATGCAAAGATTCAATAGGTTCTGCGTTTGTGATGTGTAAAGAGGAATTGATGACATAACCATACCCTTCCCCAAAAGATCCCTTAAATGAGTTTATCCGTAGACATATTGCATATAAAATTTATAACTCTTTATATGTGTACTTCACATTCTTAGTTTAAAGAAAATCGTTAGAGCCGTTTTAGAGAAAATAGCAGAAAACTGAAAAATACTTTTCAATAAAGTGGTACTTCTGGTTGAGGAATTTTGAGAGATAACTTACTATCAAAACCCCTAAACGGAATATGAAGTTTGAACTTTCTGCGATTTTTCGTTGTTGAGCTATGCTGTTCGCAAACATACACACGTAAACTATTTTCTAAATACCACTTTTTTGGACTCATGATGGGACCTCAAAACGTCCGGTGAAAACTCGATATCGAAAATTTGACATGATTACAATACTTTCTCTTACTAGAAGTAAGAGAAACTAAAAATAAATAAAACCTGTTTTGTGTACCTATAGTTCACAGCTTCTTTATACTCTAAATATTTGCATCATTTTTTTTTTACTTCAACGCCAATAAAATGTATAAACATTCTTGAAATTAAAAGTGAAAATTTGATTACAGATCTCGAGAGTAACGACAGTTATGGAACGTTAACCGGCTTAGACCAGGAAGGTGGAAGTTCACCAGGAAGATACCAAGGAAGTAGTCCGCATCACTATATGGCGTCACCAATATATCGCTCTGGAGTACATCCGCCACATGAAGCGTTTAACAATCTAGGTGGGTACCTATCTTAGATTAAATGTTTCTAGAGAAATTAATCAATCAATTGTTGTAAAGAAACAGTTTCAGTTAATTGAACATCATTTTCTTCAAAATAACAACATCTTGCCTAACCACCCTTACGGATTCCTCCGGGATTTATTCTGTCATATATATTAAGGTCATTTCAGTAATGATCTCGACGCCTTCACTTCTGAGGATCACACAAAACTCGAGTAATCCTTAAAAAATTAACTTAAAAAAAAAAATACGCTCCAGAAAATGGTATTTCACTAATTCTGATTTGGACAAGATTTCTCTTGTGTGTAATACTAATAAAAATCAAGTTTGAATATTTGAGGTTTTTGGTTTTGATATATGCTGCCATACATTTAAACATACACCGATTAAATTTTAGCAAATATATTTTCTGACCCAGGAGACACTAACACTCTACAGAACAGAACATTTGCAAAAGAGATTGTTACATTTATTAATGTCATAAAAAAAAGAGGAATTTAAGTAAAGGTATGAAAATTATATGGTTAACATAGAAAAAACTCTCAGATGAATTTTTTATGTTGATTTCTATCATTTTACATCCATCAATCAGCAAGGATTTTTTCTTTCCCTTTTTCTAGGAAAGAGAGAACAGTTATTTTACTGCCATTAACATTAGAAAAACATGAGCAAGAAACAGAGGGCATTCTTTTTTTTAACTATTGTTAAAAATTATTCGATTATACATCAACTTTAAATTAGTGTATCATGTTATCTCTACTTGTTTGTTTTCTTCTTATTTTATATATATATATATTACTAGCTAAACCCGGCCACGCTTAGCTGTGGCTCAGTCTGATTTTAATTCTTAGGGAAGTAAATAGAAGTATTATAGTTAACAAAGATTCAGCAAGAAAACACATCATTCAATTTAATACCCTACTTTGCGTTGCTGTGCACTGAAAGGAAAGAAAGAAAAAATGTTTTTAACTGAAAGTCTTTTTTTATTGTAAAGCTAGTGAATGGACTACATTTTTTGTTTGTCCGTTTTCTGCATAAACATTAAGATGAGATGGTTTACCGACTCTGGAGCATGCGACATTAGGAGAAGCCCATGAGAGAAGCATTCGTTTTCTAAATTCAAACCGCGCATTGTCCTCGTTTGAACTCGAACGCCATATCTGTCGGAATGAGTGGTATTCGTGGAAGAAGTGCTTAAGTGTCTTCACCTTTATGAGGTCCAATGAGAATTGTTGCTTCAATTAGATTATTCATCAATTTTTTAACTAATAATCGTGCACCATTGCATAATTATGGCCGATTGATGTTTCGGAGTAATATAATTGGCACTCCAATTTTCAAATTTAGAATGTATGGCGATAATTCGGGAACATCGAGTAAATTAAGAAATTCCGTTGGAAAATTCACTACTTCACTTTGGTCCATCACTGAGTCAATGGATTTGTATGTCGCTGTTTCACCTGCGATTCTGTTTAGAATGATGTTCATATCGAGTACGTCGACATTTTTAGTCGCTAGAATGACTCCTCCGCTTAACCATGCGTGATCTTGATAATTTGTTTCGATGCTTTGGAATAGCTTGTCTACTAATTCTTCTTTTAAATTGCCACACATTGCAAGAGAAAGGTCCTCAATGAAGATTAGCGCTTCATTGTACATTTCTTCTGTGAAATCCAAGCCATGATCATGTTTTTCTTGAGTATTCTGTGCAGAATATCTTCGGCAGAGAGCGCGCCACCATCGCAACGCGTCTGCGTCTATCTATTTCTGCCAATCTCGCGAAACGCTCGGAATTTCCCGTTTCCGTGGGAACTTCGGAGTAAAAAGTAAATATAAACACTCATATATAGAAATGCAACGTTGTGTAAAAATTTCAAGTCAACTTTTCGTGTTTTGCGGCCACAATCATACGGATGCTGAAATTATATATATATATAGATTTCTTTCTTTTTGTTAATATTATCTAGGTTCGTTCATTTATAATGTAATTTGGAAAATTTCTAGTCTAATTGATTAATTTTATGATATGTAATTGGATATTAACCTGAAAAAATAAAAAACATAAATATATAAAAAATTTGATGTCATTTTAAAAAATTCCAATTAATTTTGGAATGATCAACGTTCAATTCGGTCGATTAATACTTCTTATTGGTGCTTTTACAGTTAGAAGATTCATAAAAAGTACTGGATCTATGAAATAGATTCAGTCTCTCAAGAGTCCCACCTCATTCGTGAATTATTCAGCAGCAATGATCCGTGACATTTATTGCAAAGAGTGAAAAATATTTTTTTTTAAGGAATGTTCCATAAAAAGAGGCTATTATTTTTTTTATTTTTTTTTACTTTCAAGAGGTTGTGATATGTTACAATATAATTTTGAAAAATATAGATGTTTTGTCTGTAAATATTTTGAAATTAAGTGTCAATTCAAAAGGTTCCACCTTTGTGAATTTTTTGTTGTCAAATTTATTATCCTCTTATATTTGACTAGCGATCATGTTCAAGTAGTGCACATTCATCCTTATGGATGGTCTCAATTGGTTTTCGGCAGTCCAAAAGCTCATCGGGGGTTTAGTGAGACGTTGCTGTGTTTTTCACGGAGCGCTCTCGGGTATCTGGTTGGATCTCTTACTGGACACTGTGGTTTAAGGAGACATCTCTACATAATGGGGCTCATGCCGGATACATTTTGTAGAGACTATGAGACAGACAAGGAAACACCCATCCATCTTGTGAGGAAATTAGGTTCAGGACCTTTGGTCGGAATAGGATGTCTGTGGAAGAGCTTAGGCTATTTCCGCTTAAGGTTATTGTCCGATTTATTCGGACTGCAGTGAATCTTAGATGGATTAGATCCCGGTCTGGATTTTTGTTATAGACCCGGCTTGATGTTGTTTTTCTTGGGGTAGCTATATGGGCCCAGTGAGGCTTTGGATAGCGTAGGGTTTCCCTCCCCACAGACAAATAATAATAATAACCCCTTATATTTTTTGTTAACTTTGTTATAGAAAAAAAAAAACATAATTGTTTGAAATTAGTAAGCGAAAAACTTATTATGGTAACCTAATGAAAATTAGTCTGTTAGACATTACTGTTCGGAATTATTATTTAAACTCCTCTATAACCTGTTATATAAAGTAATGTATAGTAAAGTAACAACGTAGTACCTATTTTTCAGACGGGGTTTATACACAATTAGTAATCTGCAATGATGGACGGAGATAGAAAGAGAATATATGTATTGTACTATTTATTACTTACATTTGTAATAGGATCCGAAGAGAGGGATCTAAAGCAGAGAGAGAGAGACACACACACACAAAATTGAGAGTCTCACTCGCTACATAGGCCAGACTAGAGTGGGAGACTCGGTACATATACAGCTCAGCTAGCCCTACAGAGGGACCAGTTTATATAGAAGTTTCAACGCGTCAGCAACCACCTACTACCCTTCTCTCAACTCACTCTAAATCTCTCGTTACCATTTTCTATATTCGTATGAAGTCCTGGCAGTTTTCTGTCTCTAGTTCAGCATTAATTCCAGTTTATTTCTTCTTAAAACTGCCAGTACTTCACACGAATATAGAAAATGGTAGCGAGAGATTTAGAATGAGTGGAGAGAAGTGTAGTAGCTGGTTGCTGACGCGTTGTAACTGCTGTATAAACTGTTCTAAAAGACTGTCCCTCTGTAGGGCTAGCTTAGTTGTATATGTACCGAGTCTTCCACTCTAGCCTGGCCTAAGTAGCGAGTGAGACTCTTAATTTTGTGTGTGTGTGCCCCTCTCTCTCTCTCTGCTTTAGATCCCTCTCTTCGGTTCCTATTACACATTAATACATAAAATATAATCTTCAAACTACATTGATAAATTTAGTTTGTATGGTGAAATACGTTTTGTTTTGTTGTTTTTTTTAATCCGCTATTGCGAACCCTTTATTAAAATTTTCTTATCTCACCACATCTGTATGTAGATAAGGTATACAAGATTTGTCAATATTATGTTCATCAACATTTAAATAATCAGGGTTCGGGAACATTTTTGGACCAAGAAATCTTCTTTAAAAAAAAAAAAAAAAGTAACGAAAACAAAATTTTGGCAGCCTCAACTTCAAATTCGATTTATTTTTCTGTTGACACAAAGTTTCAGTTTGTTCAAACTTAGGTAAATTTGTTTTTAATTCAGAATTTTTTGGATATCAAATATCATTTATATGTTTGCATATATGTACCACATTAAGTTTGATTTAATTTTTTTTTTTTATCACAAACATGTTTAAGTAAGCATAATATTGCAAAAAAAAAAAAAAAATTATTATTATTATTCTAAAAAGAATTAGAATTAGTCCAAATTAATTCAACATTGTGTATTGCATCTTCTCAGCCAATTTACTTAAATCTAGATAATAAATCGGCCTTCAAACTTTCATCAGTCAATTTGTTCCTATCCTTATTTTTTTTTTTTATTTATTTCATTACATTAACCGTATTAAATGGTTCTATCACTTATTTTTTGGGAGCCTAATGATTTTGGGGTAATTTGATAGAGCTTAGGACTTTATGTCTTGACTGCCACCATCCCCTGCATGATATTTGGGGGGGGGGGGGAACTAATCATTTAGAAAATATTTCTGTTTAGAAGAAAATTTGTCAAAAAGAATGATAAATTTTTGCCAAAAAAAAAAAAAAGAATACCTGTTTTTTTTTTAATACAAATCTTTTTAAACTATTATTATTTCTTTTAGGTCAAAGTGTGGGTCCTTCAGACATGAGCGATGGTAGCAGTACACATGGATATCCAGATTTTCCACCAAGTCCAGATTCTTGGCTAGGTGACAATCCACATAGGTACTAGCGAAGAATAAAAAGAAAGACCGGAAGTTTAGAAGCTAAAAGAAAAGTTTAAAACTCCTGGAAATTTCTTTTAACAGTAACCAAGCTCAAATTCAGGGAATAAGAACTATTTTTAAAAAAAAAGTTACCAAGAATTAAAAAAAAAAAAAAAATGATTAAAAGGAAATAAAATGTTTAGTATGTATATAAAAACAATCGTGTATATAAAACAATGGATCAGTCAGCCTTATTAGGGGCATTGAACTTTTATGTGCAATTATAAGTTATATATTTATAACTATTTCAGTGTCTTCATATTGTAAATTATTAAACTTTGTAAAGATATAGATAGTATGTAAAAGAAATTAGAAAATTAAAGGAAAATGTCCCAGAATTGTGATTATATAATTATAATTCGTACTTTTTTTTTAAAAAAATATTTTAACTTTAACAATCTTACAACATTTTTTTACGTGTAAATAAACAAAGTTTTATATATGTCCAGGAAAATAAATTTCAACTAGTCAATTAATTTATTTATACTAATTGTACATAGCATGATTTATTAAATAGATGTAAATGCCACTGTCTGGGACGAACTAACAAAACAAAACAAAAAATACATTCTGAAATCTACTTTTGGATATCAAATTTGTTAATTTCACTCGTTTCATGCATGCACATGAAAAAAAACAAAAATCATAACTGTACATATATATATATGTCCATAATTAATGTTCTAATTATTTGTATATTGGCGGACATTGATGCTTGGATTGACACAAAAAAATATATATATATATATAATTAGTTCGTTTTGATTACCGAAAGAGTAGGGATAAAAATTTCGCACCTATTCTACAATTAAAAAAATCTTTAGGCCTAAATTGATATAACTAGTGGTTTTCTTTTTTTTTCTTTTTTTTTTAATTTTTATTATTCATTCAACAAAGTAAAATATTACGATTATAATGTAGCATATCTAACTTTACAATTTTACATTTTGTTCAAAATAAAAAAAAAATAAAAAGCAGAACAAGGTATAGAAATAATATTTTCTTTGTTGTTTTTTAATTCACCAGTGTCTTGTAAATTGTGAAGATTTATGCTAATTAATGTATCCTATTAAAAAAAAAAAAAAAAATTAATAAATTTATTTTTTGTGTGCCACTGATTTATGTAATTTATTGCTGTATGTAATAAAAGATTGATTAATTGTAAAAAAAAAAAAATAAGTAGGCCTACATATTTCTATTAATGATAAATATAAAAGTATTTTATTTGACAGTTGATATATTTTGTTATGAAGAAATTTGATAAGGGGATCGGTCAAGAAAGAAATTAACAATATTATGCGTGCCAATGTTTCGACAGAGTTTACTGTCTTCATCAAGGCTTTAATCTAAAATAGAATACAACTACGAAACACAAAGTGTTAATAAAATTATAAAATAGAAAATAATAATAATAATAAAATTTTTTTTGTAGATAAAAATAATATTAACTTACGCATAGGTAGTCATGGAAGGTGTGGAAAAAGAATTTGTTATGGAATTAAAACTTACATTTCTTACACTACAGAAACATAGAAGGAAGAAAATTAAAAGTTACTAGTTATTAGTTACTTAAATCATCTACAGAAATGATAGCTGAGTTTGTATAAGTAAACACTTGAAAGGGATTTTGAGTGTTGAACTAGGAATTTATTAAGGGTAGGGTATATGAAAGGGGAATATTCTAGAAGGTCATGTTATGAACAAGCCGTTGTAAAGAGCGTAAAGATTAGTTGTGTCATTTTGAAAATTAGCAGAAATTTATATATATTTCTATTGTAAATAATCGGGAACCACTTGTTTTTAGGGCAGGTTAGGCCTGAGCCGGGATTGGCACCCCGGTATTACTATAAATGTGTGTATGAATGCTGTGCAAATAGATGTATATATGTTTCAGATTAATTAGAATTTAGGAATAAGTTATCGCGTATAAATAATCCCAGATTTGGTTTCAATTTAATTATCATATATTAAGTGTTTGAAAGTCACTAATATGTATGATTTAATTATAATTGCTTTTATACATATTAAAATTTATATACCACGCAGAGTATAAATCAAGATATCAATATGTAGAAGAAAGTAATGCACATAGGTAAGGCTGATTCTTGAGATCTAGCGGAATAAATTCAGTTTTGACACTGGATTGCTCTACTATACCCTATGGCTATGGCCTCTGCAGCCAAGGCCAAAAAAAAAAAAAAATTATATATATATACGTACAATATAGAAGAAAGAAATATATATTTATAGATTTATATAATTTCTAATATATTTCTTTTTTCCTGTTAGTTTCCTTTGCCAGTATTTTTGTTTTGGAAAAATCAAATTTATAATTTTTCCCCCCCTAAAAGTTTCATCGTAACAAAGAAATGTAGTGTTGAATATGTGGATGGGTCCGCAATGCTGGATTGCTGGATAACATTGGTATTTTATCCGTCGTAGCATGCATATTGATTTTATTCCTGACCGGTTTCGGATTTTCATCCATCGTCAGAACAAATTCATCAAATTCGTATAAAGAGTTCACTTCAACATAATGTTTCTGTTACAATCACACTTGTTGGTTGTATATATGTAGGGCCCCTACCAAACGTAATGAGTCCTTATTGTTATTTCTGCAGTTGCATACATGCAGGTACGTTCTGTTTTTTAAGTATTGTGAAGGAGTTGCATATCGTAGCATATTCTTTTCTTTTTTTTGTGATAACAACACATAACTTTTTTACATTCTCTTACTCCTAGTAAGAGAAGTCTTGTATTCGTGTCAAATTTTCGATATTGAGTTTTGAAATATCCGTTTTGAGTCTCTTGAGTCTAATAAAGTGGTTTTTATAAAATTGTCTCTGTGTGAGTATATTTGAACGATATTCCGTTTAAGTATCACCTTGGGATCTGACAGTAAGTTTCTGACAAAATTCCTCAACCGGAAATACCACTTTACTAGTTGTTTTTTTTTTGCTATTTTCACAAAAATGGATCCAACGATTTTCTTGAAACTTGCTATATCAACTATACATTCAAAGAGCTACAACTTTTAATTGAAACATTTCGCTGAAAAAATTCATTTAAGGGTACTTTTGAGGGAGGCTTCCTCTAAAGTGCTATTTTAGTTTATTAGACAATTCTGTCATCTAAATAATGTTAATTAGAATTAAATATGTTGTTTTCTTGAAACATCCTTTACAAACTACACATACAAGGATGTACAACTTTTATCTAAAACATTTCTCTGGGAAAACTCATTAAGGGCACTTTTAGGGGAGGGGTGGGGTTATAGCTTCCTCTAAAGTGCTATCATAGTTGATTATACAATTCTATCATCAAAACAAAATTAATTAGAAATAAATACATGGCCAAAATTCCGGGTTTCAATAAAATTTGTAATCCGGAAATGCGCTTTTACTGAACAGTTTTTTCAGTTTTCGACGAATTTCATTAAATTTGGTACATTAACAATAAAATTAGTCAATTATAATTTTGACTACTGGAGTAAGAGAAAATTGTGTGAGGGTTTCACACCAGATGTTTTTATTTGTGTATTGCGAAACATTCACATGACTTTCCTTACAATATAAAATACCATAATACTTGACTTATACTGTTTAGTAAATAACTGGAAAAAATAAATTAAAATATATATTGAAGTGAGATATCTCGGGTGGGCTCTGTTTAATAAAAAACAGCAAAAATATATATTGAGTGGACTGTTATAATGGGTTAGCAAAATGGGAAATTAAAATATGGGACTAAGCAGGGGGTTTCAGTTACCTCCTGTACCTGAGGAGGATAAGATTGAGGACTTTAGTAGGTGTAGTGACTGGACACCATGGGTGGTTTAGTCATTTACATAAAATAAGAAGAACGTCTAGTCGTCAGAATTGTCATGATGGAGTTAGGGAATCGGTAAATCAGTATTTATGCCATATTGGTTTAGGCCCCATGCCGATAGGCACCCATGATTTACCAAAAGATATACAATAATCAAGCCTTATTAGACACTTCGCGGCCGTAGGCGGAATATAATTACGTGGCGCCAAAAAGAGAAATCTAAACAATAGAGTACACAAAAAAATTGTGAGAAGTCTACACAATGCTTCTGGCTAGTAGTTTCTTTAAACTTGTGATTATAACAGATTATCAGTAATATTGGAACCGCAAATGACATTTTTGGTCATATTTCTCTTTCTAAAGCCCAAGCCACAGCAACATTATTTGCACTTTTCACATTTTTACTGTCTCTTACTCCTCCTAAAAGGAAGTATTATTCCAATCGTGACAAATTTTCGATATCGAATTTTCACCTTTTTGAGGTCACCCTTGCCCAAAAAAGTGGTTTTTACAAAATAGTATTGTGCGTGTGTGTGTGAATAGCAAGCTCAAAAACGAGAAACCAGCGAAAATTTTGGGTGATGATACGGCAGTGCAGGAAAAGTTCAGAGATATTTTATCTTTGATAGCCTTCTTCATTCTGTTATTATCATGGGCACATTGCCTAACTGTACAATTCATTGCCTGATATTTGTGCAATCGCAGTATCACACTGTTATCAAACACTGTACATTATGAAAGAAGATAGACTGTCCGAAATCTGACGACTTCGAAATGTACACACACAACATAAAATTCTGATATGAAAAAAATTTTAACTGAATGACAGGAATTCGTTTCTTAAATTCTACAGGAACCTTAATAAGCAGGCTCTCTCAGAAGAAATGAGGTCAAATCTGGAGATAATGATATATTTAGTTTTCGCCTAGTTCATCTTGGAGAAGATATATTAATTTTCGCCTAGTTCATCTTGGAGAAGATATATGTTTGTTGCTAATAATCGGCGTGTAGTTGTCCAGGAAGATTTATGATTTGTTGAAAGTTGTGTAATATCGGCATTGTGTTTTTGCGTCCTGAATTTGTAAATTCCGTTTTAGCTGTCTTGAAAGTGTAGTGCAAGTAGTCACTAGGGTAACGTGCTTTGCCAAATCGCTCGAGCTTTTCTCGTTTCTCTGATCATTAGTTGCATTTGAAAAGGTAAGGTATTACGGTCTGGAATTCGTCTTTGGATGTAAATAGTTGATTCCCAGACAGAAGTCTGGCTAGGCAGCTTTAATTAGGGCAGGTATACTTCGTCTATGTCATCAGTTGTTTTTAAAGATAAGGGAAACAAATAATTACATTCTCCGATAATATATATAACGTAGCTCTGTTTTGAGCGATTTTTACAATTTAACTACTTATTTCTGTGAACAAATTGTGATATAAAATTCAGGACTTTTTCAAGGAAATTTAAAGAATATAATAACCCTTCTAAAAAAAAAAAAGTAGATGAACAGCCATTCCATTTCAATGAAAATGTGTTAATTAAATTTTATTTTTGTAGGCTCTATTTAGAGTACAAAATTATTACATTTCATTCAAGCTACACTTAAAAAGATGTCCTATTTTAAGATATTTAGCACCAATTCAGAGTTTTTTATCATTACTTAAAAAGAAATGGATATCCAGATCTAAACAATTCAATGGTTCCGGGTCATGTTTCTTTTGCTTATGAAAAAGATACAGAGAAATCCCAAAATAGCTGATGTGATATTCTGTAATCAACAGGTTATAAAAATTACCTACTCCACTACTGCTATTCATAGTCCACAATTTTCGCAGCTGGGTTAGAGCTGTTTCAACAAATAAACAATAGAGCACAGCAGCTGGGTATTTATTAATATGGCGACCGCTTTTCAAGTTTTTGTTTGATTTTGTTTTTATTTTTCAGTGTAATTTTTGTTGTTTTTGAGTTGTGTTTCTCCATTAATCTTTTATTTTTGCTTCTCTTTTCCACTTTTTTTTTATATTTAAATGGCTTCAGGGAGGCCAAAGCTTTATTATGATGATATTTCCAAAAGTAGGCCAGCAGAATCCTGTACTGATGTATCCAGAATAGTGGACGAATTTCACTGTTTATACAATGAAAAAATTGAGAAACTGGAGATGATGTATCCAGGATGTGCAGATGTAAATATTTATTATGTAGCTTCTAACATGTATGTTCGTTCCATTTAGAGTTAGCAAGCTAGGTTACATATTTTAAGTTCGAGGCCAAATCAATTTATTATGGATTAAATGGTACATATATAGTATTAATCAAACAAATTCTTCCATTATATATCATCAGTAGTAATCCTTTTATGGAGAACAAATTTAATGTTAACAATCAGAGGTATTTTTGTTTACTATCTATTCGCTATCTTATACTGTTAAAAATAATTTACAGGAATCTTGAATTGTATGGCATAGGGTATTTCCTAATACTTACATTAACATTTAAATATCCTCACACTCATTGTAGATGGATGTAAATACAACCTCAAAAAAACCTCACGCTGTCAAATTATGCATTTGCAAACCGAAATGCGCATGTTCCTACTAAACGGTGTATTATTTAAAACGTTATCTTGAGATTTGAGGCAGAATTATTTGCAGAACTGAGAACTTTAATATGGGAAATCTTGTCAATTTTTTACGTTCTGTTCCTTTACAATGTACTCGCAACTATTGTTTATGCATAAAGGTTAAAGTAACATAGTTCTAAAAGAGATAAGATCCATATTTTGTCAACGACTTCACTAACCCAGATCATACAAAGGAACAATTTTTGCTTGTTTTTCAAAATATTTATCCCTTTGAAGGGGAAAAGATATCTTATTTGAAACGCTAACGCACTCCCAACTTGTTGTAACTTGTATGGAATTAATGAATCTGCTTTATGCTATATTAGCCTTGACAGCCAAACAGTCTCAAACGGATTAAATTTTGCAGTTTTGTTACGCTTTGCTTTTAATTGAACTATATCGGCAGATTCTTTTTTTTTTTTTTGAAACCTCTTTATAAACGGATTTAGTTGAATTATTGAGTTTTTTCTATGCGTTAACTTTTGTGGCCCTTATTTGTTTTATGAATGTATGTAAAGATTTGTAAAGACTTCCCGAGGAAAGTAAATAATAGTAATAACAATTTTACTGAAAATATCCAGACCTATATTTCATGTTAAGAATTCATCATATTAAATTATTTTCCGTGATGCTTCTTTTTGTGGTCATCAACCGGTTTTGGGCGTTCGCCCATCATGAGGATGTTTTTGCCAAAACAGTGTGATAGCATAGACTTACACACTATGGCAAGTTTGATCACACTGTTTTGCCAATACACAATAATAAATATATTTTATACATACATTATCAAAAAATTTAGTGATTAAGGTTTTCACAGAGTACTCTCCTCTTAAGATTTACTCAGAGTACTCCCCTTCAAAAATAGCCATTTTTAGAATCATTAATTCTTGAAAATTATTCTTATTTTCCAGTTTGTAACGGGTTAACTTGACCAGTTAGAATATATTATTTTTATGTGCTTATGGTTTCAATAAATTAATTGAGACATAATATAAGAAACCATAACATTACAATTTACAGCTTAAGGTAAATGCTTTGGAAGAATGGGTTCGAGATCTGACCGAGCAGAACAGAATGCTTGTTAAAACTGTAGAAAATTTGGAAAAGAACGCACTTGATAGAGTGGATACCTTAGACTGTGTGCTACGGAAAAAATCAGCCGAAAAAGAATCAGTTAGTATTTATTTGTTTTTAGATTTTTCATAAGTACATTGCATTAAAAAATTCTATATGTTTGTTGTGCTGGTTGGTTCCGCAGAGCTGGAAAGCATCAGAGACATTTTCCGTGGAAGCCTGCTTCATTTTGTGGTCATCGGACCGGTTTCGGGCGTTCGCCCATCTTCAGGATGCGTTCTTCAGACAGTGTGCCAACACAGACTCGTACAGAGACTTAGTTTCAGTGACCTCACAGTCAGTTTAGTGTGAAACTAGTCTCTGTACGAGTCTGTGTTGGCACACTGTCTGAAAAACGCATCTGAAAGGGCGAACGCCCGAAACGGTCGATGCCACAAAATGAAGCAGGCTACCACGGAAAATGTCTCTGAAATTTTATATGTATTTAATGAAATATTAATAGTGTTGAAATAAAATTGTGAATATTTATTTTAAAATCATAACATTTGAAAGAATTTGATAAATATAAGCAAGGTGAAAGGTGGTTGGTTTGAAAGGTGGAAAATCTCAAGTCCGATATAAAGTCATTGCTGGAATTAATGAGGAGGCTAAGAGAAGAAGGTAGATATTATCTCTGTGGATTAAAGTTCTTTACTTTATCCTATGAGGAGATTTTTGGAGAGAGCCCACCGTAAGTAAATTTGAATTATTAGCAGAGTTGTTGAATGTGTTTTGCTAAAAGTTTAAAAACCTTTTTGTTTCGCTTTTCAAATTGATGTAAGTGTGATCAGTGATTAAAGAAAAACATAGACGAATCTACTTTGTACGATTTCAATAATATGGGACAAATTATATTATCTCGGAACAGTATTAGTAAATATGTGGATGGGGCCTCAATGCTGGCAATAACATCTGGTATTTTATCCATCGTAGCATGCATATTTCTTATATTTCTGACCGGTTTCGGATTTTCATCCAACGTCTGAGCAAATTTATTAAGTTCCTGTAGAGAGTTCACTTCAACGCAATGTTTCTGTTTACACTCGTCAGCAAATCTTGTATAGTATTAGTAAAATTTAATAATTTTACTCTGACGATGGATGAAAATCCGAAACAGTCAGGAATATAAGAAGTATGCATGGTACGACGGATAAAATACTAGAGTATCAGAGAATGAAGAAATTTGATAAGGATCGTTCAAGAAACAAACATTCAATTATGCCAACGTTTCCGACAGAGTTTCCTGTCTTTAAAGATTGTCAAAACGTTGGCATAATTGAATGTTTCTATCTTGACCGTTCCTCACCAAATTTCATAACATAGTACATCAATGGTCAGCAAATCTTGTATAGTATTAGTAAAATGATAGTCCCGTGATTCACTGAGCAGCTTCGGACGCGCTAGAGCGTATTTACGGTTTAATTTTTCTGTAAGTAAGCTATCTCCATTGATCGCTAATTGGAAGTACAAATTGCTTGATAAAAATAATTTTACTTAATTACTTTTATAAAATAAACAAAATTGATATCACTGAAACATCTACATTTCTTGTAAAAACTTTGTGAGCTGAATTTTTGCGATGAAAATGTATAAGATTGCCAAAAAAAAGAAAAAAAGAAAAGTAGATCGGAAGAGTTCAGTGGTTTCTGAATGTCTGCAACAAAAAATCATATAAGTAAATGGGCCAGCAGAAGTTGGTTACTAGCATGAGCAGCCTAGGGCAAACGCGCACTGAGGTGGTTGGTGATGGTGTGGCGGTAATATGATGACCATGTGAAGGAGTATAAATGTAAACCTAAGACAATGAATATAGCAGCGTGCACTGAAGAGAAATGGCTGTGGCTTATGGTTTGACGTGCCACAAGGACTCCACTAGCTTCCGACAAGTTTTAACTTTTGCCACCACACTTAGTGTCACTCTATGATTTAATTACTGAGTATATTTCATTTTACTTACATTTATTTTTGTAATGTTTTATAAAATCTTTTAACTTATTGTTGTCAAGACGCAAATCAGTTTGAAACATACTGTAAATTCGATACTTTTTCCCATATAGTAGGTGAATCCAACGCATTTTTTGTTTGCATTTTATTTGAGCATTGCTTGCTTTAATAATTTGAAGAAGGAAAATAGCATCTTCATCCTGTGACGATGACATTTTTAACAAATAAAAACCTGACACTTGAAATGGCGAATACTAGCAGCTACCTTCCATTTCGTGCGAACACCACCACGCCACTGCCACATCACTTCTGTACCACTCACCACTTCAGTGCACATCTGTCTTAAAGATCTTTTTCAAGAAGATTTGGCTTGAAAACGTCTTCACCTATTCTCCTTTGTATGCGTACAAAAAAAAAATGTTCGAAGTCTAGTCATTGTGACCCAAAGGGATGTGTTGTGCCACTTAACAAATGGATTTAAATATTTGAAATATTTTTCAGAGAAAATTGTTTTAAGATGTCGAGAAATGGTGACATTAGTTTCCATCTGAATGCAATTTCAATAAACGGTTAAACACCATCTGTATTAGAGAAAATGAAATGTGTTACACAAATTCCGAATTTGAAGAATGGCGGTTAACCATAAGATTTAGCTGGATTTTTTCCTCGACGTCTCGAATAAGAGTCCAAATGATTTTCTGAAACTTGGAAAACTAACACTTTTGCTGGGAGATTGATTGGTGCTCCTGGGAAATGGTGCGTCAATTTGCTTACCTCTAAAGTGCCACTTCAGGTACGGTTCCGCCGTCAGTATTTGTTATAACCATCTACATATTTACTAATAATTCCAACTTTGAAGAAATTTTGTCAATTAGACCATGAGAATTGTCGTAAGAGAAACAAATTTTGTTGAATATTTAACAAAAGATTATTTTTTTGAAGTCGCTCCCCGCATTTCCGGTCCGTTTTCACATAAAACTAAAGGTCTTCCAGAATGACTTGGAAAATGAACTGCAATTTTATTTTTCTTTGTACTTAATTGATTTCTTCTAATAATTCTGTAGTTATTACTGTTTAATTTCTTTTTTCTTTTTTTTTTTACAAAAAAGGATCACTTACTCATTTTCACATTTCAATTATTAATAATTATTATTTAAATAGTTGCAATTTTCTTTTTGATATTTAACCTTCTTACTTTCTTTTATTTTTTTGTTTGTAGGAACCGTAAGAAAGGCCCTTGTTGTGCTCCTAAAAGAAAATCTTGAAATCTGGTCTAACCACCTTCAAACTTTGCTCATATTTATGTATTTATTAAATTTTACTTTTGAAATTTATTATTTAATAAATTTTTTTTTAAAAAAAAGAAAGGAAGGTCATTTTTCTTCATATTCAGCTATTTTTAATTAATGTTTGTTTTTTTTTAAGAAAAAAATAAAAACTCATTTCTCTGTTTCAGCGTTCGTCATGCCAAGATTGTCCAGGCCTTAATCAGAGGTAATAATTTTTTTTTTTATAATATTTCTTTTCGCCTTTTTAATTAGTTGTTACATTTCTTATAATATTTTACCATTTTATTAATTAATTTAGATGTGATAGTATGAAAGCTGAATTAGAAAACACCAAACAATTACTCAATGAAAAAGAATGTTATCTGCAGAATTACATTAAACAAATTGAGGATATGAAAAAAGCTTTGCATAAACAGGTTGGTATTATTGTGGCAGATGTGTGTTTAATAATTATTGTAATCGTTATAATTTGTAGAATTATTGTTCGAGACCATGAGATGTCTAATGATCTGGTGCTAGGTATAAAAATTAAATTGAGTCTATGTAAAAAATAACATTAAGATCGCTTATTATTAATTTCTTACAGAATGGAATAATTTTATTTGTTTTGAAAAATTATTATTATTATTATCAAACGGGTGCCCAAAGGCGCGGGACCTAAGCCTATGTGGCTCTTATCCCCCCGATACCCCCCGTGACCCCTTAATTAATCTCCCCCGGTAACTTGCCGGTTAATCTGCAATATCCCAAGATATCCCTAAACTCCAGCTCGCCCAGGCAATCCTGCGGGAGTGGTGTCCTCCCAAATATACGAAACCTAGTTCCAGCGAAACGGGGACACTGACATAAGTAGTGATACACCGTTTCCCTAACTCCGTCATCACAGTTCTGACAAATGGGACTCCGCGTCTCCCTTTGTGTCCAGTCACTATTCCTACCAAGGTCCTCAAACCCGTCCTACTAAGAGACAGGAGATACTCCGAATTCCCTGCTTGCTTGCCTTTATAAATCTTTTAGCTTGGAGGCACCCCTGCGTGTCCCCCCAGCGTTTCTCCAAAGCTCTCGTCTCCCAAAGTCTAATCTGTTTGTCGCGAAACGTCTTTGTAACGGCCAGGGCTGGTTCAGGACCACAAAATGGTAATGATGATCCCTCCCTGGCCAGCCGATCCGCCCTCTCATTGCCCTCTATTCCCGCATGTCCGGGTATCCAATAGAGATGCACCTTACCCCTCCGAGCCAAAGCGTTAAGCCTTCTCCTACATTCTCCCACTAATTTCGAACTCCACCAAGGCTTACTCAAAGCCCTTAGTGCGGCTTGACTATCGGAGAAGATCCGCACTTCCTTAAACTCTCCTAGCCACTCCCCCACAAGGTGGCAGCATTCAATGATGCCCACCACCTCAGACTGGAAAACAGTGGCCAAACCACCCAAGGCCACCGAACTCCCTCTATCCAACTCCTAAGCCATGCTCCCGCCCCCGACAGGCCAGTACCCTCCTGCCTAGAGCCATCTGAATAGCAGCGAATAATACCGCTGCCCGACTCCGTTGGCCTCGTGAGTTTATCATCCCCTATACTGCCAATCGTAATCTCATAATCTGTCTCAAATCCCCATTTCTTGCTCGTCTCATCAAGTTTGGCTAGCAAAAATCGGTTCACTCGCCAAATTTCGTCCTCGATCCTAGTGTGATCCCCCCGAAAGGTTCTCACCCATTCTCCCTTGCCCTTGGGTAATGGAAGAATAAATTAAATATTACGATTTAGGTGGAGGCAGAAGTTACACTAAAAAACTCTGGTGTCTAACACTCACAAGATTTTCTCTTACTGCAATTTATACGGTTATAAATGACAAATTTTCCTCAAACTTATAATCTTTACTAAATGTTTAATTGCCTCCAGTGTTTTAGCGCTGAGAGAACCTAATCAAAATCTATTTCAAGTTTGATATTTTGTTTAAGTCCCACAGGGGGACATGACAATAGCTTAATTATGGATAAAATCGGTACGAATTTACTGAATGGTTTTTTTTTTTTGAGATTATCTCGAGTACATCTCCAATGATTGACTTTAAACATTTTATATTAATTACGCATCCAAGAACCCAACTTTTATTTGAAACACCCCCCCCCCACCAAAAGAATGCTTTTGACGGGTGACATCAAAATTCGCTTTTGCTAGTGACGTTAAATTCCAAATTATAAATTAAGTGAAATGTTTTGGTGCTGTCTTTTTGGATTACAGTGTAAACCAATACCATTATTTTTAATATTTAATAATAACTCGTGGCATGATGAGTTTTCGTTACTTAAGTATTCCATATTAGGTGTCAATCTAAGTATAGTCTAAGTTAACGAATATCTTTCTGATGAGGTATGGATGTGTTGTTAATGTTCATAGTCGGACAGTCTAAACGTTTGAGCGTAAATATCAGTGAGTATATTTCGTTTCATTAATGTTGGTCATCCATTGTTTGAGATGGTTTTGTAACTGTGAGGATACTATGATGACGTCTTTGATGAAAGGATTCAATGGCGGCTGCATAAGTGGGCCAGTAGTGTGTCAGTTGATATAGGAACATCCTTGCGTACTCTTTATGGGAACTACAGAGTATTTGTACCACCTCGTACGGAGAATAATCTATCTGAAAGATAACTTTTTAGCACCAGATAATAAGTTTGAAGAGGAGATTATTATGCTACACTTTGTCAAAAGCGTGACTTACATCGAGTAAGATATCCAAGGTATAATAACCTCTTTCCAAAGAAAATGATATTATGTCAACCAGATTGTGACATTGTTGAATGAACATATGTAACATTGTGGAAAGCTCTAAAGCAAAACTGACGTGTGGAAAACTAAACTAAACTAAACTCTCTCTAGTGCAGTTGTATGTATCTTTCTACAGTTTGAAGTAGTATCTTTCTAAAATTTTGAAAATTACTGGATTGGTTAGTTTGGTGTCAGTGTATTTCTGTTGTAGGTCAGATAGAAGTGGGGCAGATAAAAGATTGAGTTAAAGACGTTAGTAATAAAGATTATTGCTTTTTATGAAAGCTGGCATAACAGTCTGGCTTTAAGAGGTCGTATTCTGGAATTTTATTTAATGGGAGTTGCCAGATAGCTTTCTCACTGTTCTGGGCGTAATTTATCTAGGGTTAGGTTTAATTGTGGTGGGATGTCAAAATATTGTTTTATGTAATAAAATGGGTCATTGAAATTTATATTTCTGTATTACATTAATATCTCGTAATTTTTAAAGCAGATCATACCAATAATAATGCAGATTATTTAATTTAGAAATAATATTAATTATAACTAAATGTTGCAAATTTTCCACATTGCTATAATCAGTATTAATATTCTTTATTAAATTCTTCTTTCTGAGAATTTCAAAACAATATAAATAATGATAAACAATATCTGGAACACCAAAATTACAGCAAGTATACAATTGAAATTTATATATATTACTTTTAAAAAATTCAAATTTCCATTATGAAATGAAACGATTCGGAAAAAATTCATTTTTATTTTTTCTTTACAGTCAGCTGTTACAAACCAAGGCACACAAAAAAGTGTTGACAGGTATGTAGGTCATGAAAATTGTGATAATTCGGATAATTTTTTATTTTTTCTGTTGCTACAAAAGCATAACATAAAAATTAATATTCATTGTATCCGCTTTGGTTTCTGACGGGTACAAAATATTTGAGCGATACAAAACGTATTCTTGCCATTCAATACGAATTGATGAAAGGTTGAAAAGATAGTCAGTTATTTTTAAGGCTCCCTATTTTTAACGTCTCTTAAGGCTCTTTTCTTTTCACTTAACTTTCCTAAGATAACTGATTAGCATTTTTGAATGTCTTTAATTCTTAATGTGAGGAACAATATTCTATTTGCTATCTAGTCTTTCCATCTAGGTATTTAGCCTGGTGAACAAACATGTCTCATTAAAATGAACTACTGCAGCGCCCATTCTAGGGGCGGCCAACCCGGACATTTGTCCGGTGCGCATTTTGGTTGTAAGTGTGAGAAAAATATTGATGTGTTAAATTACTCAACTAATAGAAAATTTCTCATATCGATTTTTTCATTCGCTGAAAATCTACAGTATTTGTAGGACCGTATTTGTATTATGTCTAAAAGCTAAAAATATTTCCACTATTTTGAAAAATGAACGCAGAATTTGTAAAGGACCATGCTTGAACTTGTTTGAACGTGCATATACTTCTCTGAACAGAATACCATTAGCACGCAAGCAGAGCGCTGCTTCAGCTTTTGTTTGAGCATGCATAGACTTGCTTAAAAAAATATGTGCATATTTTTAAGGGGCGGCAACTTGTTTTTTTGTCCGTGGCGACGTAACCGCTAGACCGGGCGCTGACCACTGGAACACCCAAACCACTAGGCAAAATCCGCAATGGCGTTTCATGGAATCATGCATCTTTTTTTAGCGCACCATTTAATTATCTTTCTATAGAGAAATGGCGTTTCAATTCCAATGCTCTGCCTCCGATCACCATAATGAATCATTGGCATATCGAGTTTACCTAATTAATAGTATGTTAATGGCGAGAAGCCATCCAAACGATATTCAAAAATTCTAAATCTGAAATGGAATTCTGTGGTTAATCACGCGGAACAGCTTCTTAAAAAGTCTGCTCGAACATCTTTTATTCTCATATAAGATCTTGAAGAGTTCAAATAAATAAAAATCACTGGATATTAGGATGTTGTACCAGACTTTGCCCTCAGAAATTATAAAAAAAAATCCCTGCCACACCGCATTGAATTCATAAGTAATTAAATCACATTTTAGAAAAAACTGAATGTTCTAATCAGCTTCCATTAAATTTTCTTCATTTACCTCAATTAAGTAGTTTTTTAGTCTATATTTTCGATAGAAATTTTAATATTGTTCATCAGGATTTATACAAATCTAGTTTTCTTTTCTGTTAAATATTATTTTATCCCAAAATAATGTATATTTTTTCTGAAGGTCATTTTTTTCACCTCTTTATTGGGCAGTTCTCACAACTAGCCAACCAACTATTGATTATTCTTAACTAACTATAATTTTTGGGCACAACTTAAAAAATTGTATTTTTACATTTCTTTTATTTATTTATTTATTTTTTTTTTGTTTAAATTTAAAGCAATTTCTTTGACCTGGAACAAACAATAGTCGATCTTAAATCACAATTATGCATAAACGATAAAGTGTTAAAAGCACGGACAGAAGAAATGGAATGTATGAAGTTCAAGCTGGCAGAAATGGAGCAAATGGTAAGTTTACATGCAAAAACTTATGGTTCTTCTGAAATCAAGCATCTCATTTTTATTTTCTAGAAATAAAACATTTTTATTTTCAAAAAACAAATTAGAATTATATTAAAGAAAATTTTTAACTAAACATATTCCCCATTTTGCAATTAACACCAATTTCCCTTAATTAGTTTAGAAAAGTAAATACTATAATAATATATAGTAATATAATAACAGTTACATTTTCAGAATCAAATGTTACAAGCTGAAGCAGAAAAAGGTAGATGGTAAGTTGAAGTATATATTTGAGATTTATATGAAAATGTACAATTTAATATTAATGAACTGCTTTCATTTAGCATTCCCAAGCTGCAAGAAGCAATAGGACTTTTAAGAGATGCTGTGAAAGAAAAAGATTGCATTTTGGAACAATATCATCAGGAAATAAATTGTCTAAAAAATGATATGTGTCAGGTAACTATTTTGGTCGGGTAGAATATTTTGAATAATGTGAAGTTTGTTTATAAATTATTTTTATTTTTATTTTACTTTCTCTTGCTACTGCAAAAGAAAGCACTGCCTTCTTGTCATATATCTGAAAATAAGTTTGAAATCCCCACAGTGTGAAAAAGGGGTTAATAGAAAATTAGTATTTGTGTATGTGTATGGACAAAAGCATTAGATTAAATCACTAAAATATGACTAATCTAATAATATGCCATATTTATTACAATAATAATAGTAAATATTGATATTAATTACAGAAATATTATATAATTGTCATATAATACCTCATATGTACACTAATATCATTACACTTTTAGTATCAGAATCAGATTATACATTTACAACATCTAACACAATTGAGTTATTTCTATTTTATTCACTGATATTAAAAACAAGTTACTATTAACCAGTGCCTATGAAAATATTTATTCAATTCTTTTTAGTTTATATATCTGTATAAATAATAATAATAATACATTAACATTAAAACAACAATAAAAAAAATTCAGCTATCTCAAATCGATGCAGATACTCTTTAAATGTCCATGGAGTGATAGTATTTGGGTTATTCTTTCCATATATGTAAATTGAATTTTCACCTTTAGTATTTTTTTTTGTCTATGCATCTTTGTCACCGTTATTACCATTTCGAAATATTCTGAGACATTACAGAATTGTTAATGTAACTTTTAGTTTCATATTGATATGAAGTCTCCAAACTATGATCTCTGGACCCTTCTTTAGTTAACTTATCCGCCTTTTAAATGCCAATCTCTTCGACATGAGCTTTAGTTCTCTATCCATGCTTGGAAACCTTTTTCTTCTGGGGTTTGACCTTTTACATTATTTCTTCCACTCTGATGGTTATTACAATCACTTCTTGTGTCAATTGAGACATGATTTTCTCTGATTATACAGGGTATCCGGCAATGAACTGACGAAAAAGAAAGATATATATCTTGAAGTTGGGGTTTACACAGCTGGCAAGAAGAACTCACAAAGTTCTATGACTAAGCGATATTCGATCTCCTGCCATACTTTCGCAAGCATCGCCGGTGTAACCAACCCTACTGCCGCCGTAATCCGGCCACGCAGATTCGCTACAAGCCACAGGACTGCCATACACTTGTTCTTTCAAGATCTCCCTCAAAAGAAGTCTATTGGGGTCAGGTCCGGCAAGCGCCGTGAGCATAGCGTTGGTCCGCCTCTCCAAATCCAGTGGTCCGGTAATGTCTCATCAAGAAAGGAGCTTATAATGTTGGCGTAGTTTGGTGGGCGCTGTCCTGTTTAAAAATAGTGCCCGGTGGCAATTGTGGACGGCGTATTCTCCAGCGTATGTGGTCCCGGGTTACTGAGGGTTCATGAAATAAGAATGATAAATGATGCCAGTTTTCAGCAGGTAGCACCACATTTTCATCTTCGGGCTATCACTCTCGTACCCAACGATATCATACGGGTTTTCAGTCCCCCACACCCATCCTGTTCACTTTTTCAAAGGCATGAAATGTGGCCTCGTCCGAAAAGGCTATCTTCGGCAGACTGCGTGTATAGGCATCGGCTCAGTAAACTGTTTCCGACGAGGGCGATCTTCTGGCCGAAGAGCATGCAATATATATATATATAGTGTTTTTGAAAATGATTGTTACGATTAACCTAATCTGACCGAATCCTTGGTATACGAAAATATATACTAACAATATATATATATATTGGATTCGGTCAGATTAGGTTAATCGTAACAATCATTTTCAAAAACACAATATTTTTCAGTTTTCACAATTTTCTGGATTTTCTCTAGGTATATTAACTACTTGCGTGTATAGGCCTTTCATTTTGATTTAACCTTTTATGAGGAAGCAATATAACTTTGTGTCCTGTAGAGTACCATTTCAGTTTAATTACACACTTCTTCCACTAATAAAATGATAATTAAATGCACAGAAACACCTAGATTGGAAAAAAAATCAGTATTTAGTAAAGTCCCACTACTGCAGTTTCTTTTAAGCTCGATGTTTTTACTTTACTTTATTGTTTTTACTTTATATATTTTTCCGAAAACAGATTATTAGATCTTGATCTGTGATTTTAGGTTTCGCCATTTCAATGTATTGTGCAGTTTATCATGTTATGGTACGAATAAATAATTGTGATTTGAAAGTCCTAATTTGAAGATAACTTGTCAATCTGATAGTTGAGAAATGCAGTATGAGAAGGTTCTTTTATATAATTATACCAGATTTTTTAGCTCACCTGTTTCGCTTTATTGCATAGTATAGTATGAAAGTGTAGGCATTACTCTAGGAAAGCTTACTGTATGTTTTTTGTTCCCTCATATTAATGTTAGCAATTTTTTGTTTCTAAATCTGCAATATTTTTGTTTCAGGCAGAGGACCAAGAGTAAGTAGTTAAAGCTGTTAACAGTTATTTCTTCCTAGTCTTCATTTGTTTTTTGTTTTCTTAAATTATAAAAAAAGATTTATTATCTGTTTAATAGTTCCAAGATATATCAGTTAGAAGATTCAATAAAATATTACGAACAGTGCCTCAAACAAAAAGATCTAATGCTTGAAAAATTGAAGGCTCATATAAAGCAATTGCGCCAATGTCTTTCTCAATTACAGTGTCAGGTAATTATTATCATTTTGCAGTTGTATTAAGGAACACTCCAAATATTTACAGTATTAATTACCGTACATTTTCCTTGTTTAAATAAAAACACGAATTCAGGATTTTGGGTTCACACGGTTGTGTTCGGTTGACTAAAAATAAATTCTAGTAAAGGAAATCTACTAACAGTGAATACTAAATCGAAAAATAATTGTCATTTTCTTTCACTACTATTTCTGTTCCTTGGCGAACAAGTAAGCTTTAAGAAATTAATTGAATTTTTATATATATTAAATATTTTATTACATTTTAGATGAGCGGGTTCCCAGCTATAGTCGCGACTAAAAAACTAACTTTAAGCTGTATCTATTAAAATGAAGCCGCATTAAGGAAATTCCGTCCAACATCTTCACTTCAAAACTGGTTCTAGAATTTTCTAGAAGATTGGGAGAACATCTTCTCTGGAGATTTCTTTCTAGTCCAGTTTCGGGTTAATGAGAATCTCTGATGTTATAATAAGTTAGTAGGTTTCTGACGTGCACCTCTTTCTTTGGTCCCGAATCAGGAATTCGGTTGCCAGCAGTCCAAAATGCCGTTCAGGTGTCCAATTATAGCAGATTATATTTTTATATTATATAGATTTTTGATATTTTAAAAAACAACGTTCGTTATGAAACTTATCGCTTTTGGTGAATTTGTGAAACAGAAGAACTGGATCAGGTACAGAACTTTGTTCGGTGCAGGATGCCCGAAAGCTTAAGCGGCTTATCTTGATGAATATTAACCAATTTATTTGAGTAGCTGAGTCTCAAGTGGGCTTTGATTTGAATTAGTTTTGTCACTGACGTATTGAATATTAATTTTTTTCTTTAACCACTTTAAATTAATTCTCAACTTACATGAATATAAAATATGAGAGGTGCAAATATTGAGAATGAACTTAATTCAAATCAAATGCTACCTCTCTCTATAACATTCTCTCTTTGGTATAACCTTAATTCCTATTTAGGATTTGTTTTGCAACACGTTCTTATTTTCACATATTGCCGCTAGATGTCAGATTGGACTTGTATACTATTACTTTACATCCCTTGTGAGAAAAAGTAATTTCTGTTTTTACATTCTCTCACTTCTAAATAATAATATAACTTCACTCACTATTTTTTATTTGTCACACTGTTGTAGAAAAAATATTTTTTAACAGCCATTCCAGTAAGAATATTGAAATCTTGGTGAGCCTACATTCCAGTCACAGATATTTACAATCTGCAATCAAATTTTGTTAATTTTTTTTTTTTTTTAATTTAAGGCGCGTCAACATCTATGGTCATTGGCGCCCGGAGCCTTCTCAATGCACTGCCGGCCTCCGGACAGTGTTCTCTCTTTACAGACACTGTCCGGTGATGGACAGTGAGCTGCAAAGACTCCTAGAAAGAAAAAATCTAAGGGTGCACAGCTGGACTCGAACCGCGTCCTCCGCGTGGGAGTCCAGTACGCTAACCACTTAGCTATTCCGTTCCCTAATTTTGTTAAATATTTTCGATTTTTTTATGTTATGTGTTCCGTCTAAATTTGATTTTTCTAAATAATGTAATTATTATTTAGTATAGAAGTTCATTTTTTCCTTAAAGTAATATAAAACCGTTTAGTTAATAATATATTTCTCAAGTATTAACGTCATCATTGTTGGGAATTGGACAATAAGAATATCTCGCAGCTGCTTAGCTCTTCTTCTAAATGGAATGTTTGTTTGCGGAAGATACAATGAGGAACATTTCTCAAGTCAACAAGAAAACAAAACTGAAAAATGAAAAAAGAATAAAATTCCAAGTTCGCATTTAACTGTTTGTCCTTTTATTTTATAAATAATAATTCTAGCAATATTTTTCCCCCATTGGGATGAGAAAACGGAAGAAATAAATGTAAATATATTCTCTCCATTTTATTATAAGAATATTTCTTAGAATCTCACAAAAAACAAGTCTTAATTATAAAGATGTAAAATTATCAGTTCTTAAGATATGTTGTGATGGAATTTGGGTAAAATTTATTTTTCTGCTAATTATAATTCAAAATAATCTTTATTTCAAAACAATCAAAATAATTCAAAACAATGTCTATATAATTCAAAAAAGTGAATAGTTTTGAGATAAATGGAAAAAGCCACAATAATGATTTGTTTAAGGTTCTTTATGCTTAAGAAAGACACTTGTCCAGACAAAATTCAAGAGCAGAATTTTAAAAAATTCTGAAGCATTTTTCTAAAAAAAGAATAACATTTTTTCGCAGTATTCTCGAAACCGAAATAATTAATAATTAATGATTTTGTATCACTTAGTTTTTTATACTGTTTTTTATTTTTTTTTATTAAATTTAAGGCTGGTTTTTAAATCGGGATGTTCTTTCTGTATCTTCTAATAATTATCTATAAATATAATCAAATTTGCACATTAATATCTAATTAATTTATCATTTTGTAGTAAAGAAAATATCGTTGTTTTTTTTGTGTTTTTTTTTTTAATTTAGGCGTGCCAAAAATATAGCTATTATTTCAATATTTTGTCATTATTTTTTTTTTTAATTTATTTTTAAATCATGTTTCTTATCCAATTTTTATCGATTCTCGGATGAATCGAAAACACGTTGTGATACTTCAAACAAAAGAACTGAGAAGTTTTATTAAACAAATGAAAATATTTTGTGCAAACTCCGAAAATGAAGAAATTCTACTTTATGCTTAGCCTTCATGGAAGTATTGTTAAAATTTAAATTTACTTTTTTATTTCAAATTTTAAAATTATTATTTAAATTTCTAAATTTTACTCTTTTTTTTTTTTTAAATAAAGGAAGTTAGAAAATTTTATCCAAGGAGTTTACCATAATCATTGGAAATTACACATAGGCCCAGTAATAAATTGGGTGTTATTTCGCCTCTGTCTGAAAACTAACTCATCTCTATTAATGGAGAAAATATTATACCTAGCATATTTACTTTCCGAGCAATATTGTCAGAGGAAGAGCTCAGTAATACATTTTAAAAAGTATCTTACATAAATGGATGTCGGTAGAGGATCTTAAGCTTGTCCCTTTTAAGGTTTTGGTCCGATTTGTTCGGTCTGTTGTGAAACTTAGATGGTTAAAACCTGGGCCCTGGATTTTCATTCTAGTCCCAGTGGTAGGTATTCTTTAGGGGCAGCTATATGGGCCAGAGGGGGCTTTGGATAGCGTACTTCCCTCCCCTTTTGGGAATAATAATAATCTTACATAAATATTTTTTGGCAAATTGTGGAGCCGCTTGTTATACGCCTACCAGCTTGGTTTCCTACAAAATCATCGTCAGCTAATGGAAGTTAAATGTGATTGATATGCATGATATGATTTATCCGTCTCAAGCATAATTTACTTCCATTACCGGAATATGGTTTTGTAAGAAACGAAACCAGTTGTAACAAAGAAGTTTAACAGGTGGCTAACAATTTGCTTATTTCATCTTCCTGAAAAAATTAAAATAAGAGTTCACAATGTCAATCATAACTTTTAATTAGACTGAATAATTAACTGACATTTTTTTCATTCAATCAAATTCAATCTAGTAATTTAATAAAATTGTCCTTTTCGAAGGAGCGTTTTTACAACTAGGTTCATTAACATTTCAAGAAGAATTGAATTTCAGAGGTTTCTGAATTACGGAATACTCAATGTTATTGGGTTATTACATTTATCTATCTAAATTAACGTGAATAAGATAAAAAGACAATATTTGGTTTTCTCCTTTCCTTACTGCCTAAAAAATTGTTTTGGTACTTTTGAATTTTAGCAAGACAGGGGAATGATCAGCCGCTCCTCTAGTTCTGAGGAGAACTATATTGTTGGAGAAGTAAGTGTGAGTATTAGTCTTATGTGTATTATATTTGAAGTAAGAACTTAGGAAATACATTTGTAAGCTGCTAAGTATGTTTGCTTAAGGGGTATAATTCATTTCGTAACGATGATGCAATTATGGCTGGAGGAGATTCTAAGCTGGTTGAAGAACTAAGGAAGAAATTAATGGTGAGTTATTAAAAAAAATATGGTATATAAATCAAAGAGAAAAGTTGAACTTTTTGTTGTTGCAAGATTTGCTTAACTATTTCTAGAATGAGAAAGACATGCAAATTGCGTTAACTGCTGAAGTTGCTGAAAAACATGATGCCCTTATGAGAATGAAGGATCATCTGAAAGAACTGGAAGAACAATTGAGGCAATCAGATATGCAAACTCATTTCAAAGATGATATAATTAGACAACTTAGGAAGGAAGTGAAACTTGGAAGAGCTAAGGTAATACTTTTTATTTTCTCTTATTTCTTTTATCGAAATTGAGTTTTCACTGGAAATACATATATGTGTAGTACGATAACGATGTTTTTAGCGAATGTTCTCTTTGTGTGAGTGTGTGTGTGTGTGTGAGAGAGAGAGTATCTCAAAAACGAAAAATTGCAAGAAGCTCTAACTTGGTATTTCATATAGATACTATGTTACCGCATTGGACGCGTAAGTTCTGGCCTACTGTAAGTTACGCGTAAGTACTGGAAGTTTGAATTTGCTGTTTTTTGTTTATTTTATCGCGATTTTTTTTGAAAACGGTTTCAACATTTTTTTTATTCTTTCACTATCTACTTACATAAATGCCTATCTCTCACTTTTATTTGTAACAGTTTCCTCGGAAAATTTATTTTTTGGGTTAGGGGGAGCAGTAGCGTCTTCTAAATTACTACTCTCAGTACAATATATGTACTGCCACCTATATAATATTAATATACATTAGAAGTACTCTAGAATTACAAATTTGAAAAATGGCTATATAGCAGAATGCCACAGAAAAGGAACAAAAAAAAAAATTGAAGAAAATCTGATTACCCGAAAGTGCGACTTTACAAAAGTCAGGTTTTTAAGACTTTTGGAATTTTCTCTAAAACAACTAGTAACGATATCCATTAATTCTGTATGTATCTACAATTCATATTTTGTCCTTCGCAATTGCTATTTTTCTTACATATCATTTCTATTTATCTTTAAAATATTCCAATTGAATTTATGGGGTTTTAATTTATGGTTAGTTTAGTGATAAATAAGTTAAACCAATTTGCTCATGTAATCTCTGGAGATAGAAATATATTTCAACTATCAATAAGGTTTGTTACAAATGTAATTATTGTTTTCAGCACTGCTTAGAATGGCCTTATTAGGCAGAAACGTCCAGTTTTTACTTTCTCTTACCTAATAATAATAATAATAATAGCATTTTATTGTTTCAAATGATAATAATGGTATAATAAAAAGTTACTCTATAGGCATGGAACAATCCATCAGCCAGAGTCTCAGACAAGATTATAAATTCATGAGACAAATAAATCAGTAATAATTTTTTCTTTTATTTAATTATTTATTTTTATTATTTTTTTTAAAGAGAAAAAGAAAATATAGAACTTCATTATAACACCTGGTTATTAATAAAATAAAATAATAATAATAATAAATAAAGATACAATTAATTAATGAGTAAATAAAATCTGCACTTAATATATTCAGCATCACTAAAATTATATAAATACAAATTAGTTGGTTAATAAAATGGTGAACATTTTTATTTTGAAAATGGCTTACTTAAGTTCACTTTTAAAAGTTTCAAACTGACATGAAGTTTATGGTATAGTAAAATTTTATTGGTTAAAAGCTTTACTTTATTAATTATTGTAAATTATTATTTATTATATTATAGTAATATATTATTATTTATATTATTATTATTATTATTTATTATTATTATTTATTATAAATTATATTAATAATAATATTAATACTAGTACAAATTAGTGACTATTTGTCTAATTTTTAACCATAAAAATTTGGACGTTTCTGGACGTCTTCAGCAGTACTAAAAACAGTAATTTTTATTTTGAGGTATTTTATTTTGTTGTGGTAGTTCCGCAGAGGTGGAAAGCATCAGAGATATTTTGTTTTATTCAAGGGAACTTTTACAAAAATTGAAAATTATTTCATTTTTTTGAAAGTGGCTCAAGTCTGTTTATGGCCAACAAAAAAAATGTTATTTTTTAACAATATTTATTATACTATTGGTGTTAGTAAATTACATACATTTAGAAACACAAAAATATTATACAACCATATTATCAATAACCAATATTTTTAAATTAATAATACGCAAACACTTAGAAATCACGATTAAAAATTAATGGACTTAAGCTACTTCAAAAATAAATGGCTCAAACAATGTTATTTCTGTAAATATGGTTCCTCCACTTGGTAGGACTTAAATAAATATTTATTAAAAATTCCGATTCCAAAGAAAATTTGTTTATTAGAAGTATGTAGATTCCAAATAAAAGTCGTTTGGTATTTTACACCAGATTTTTCCTAATTAAATCTCCAATCCCATCTTTTTCTATATTTTCCTTGCAATTATAGTAATTCTATATTTTTCCATATTTTCTGTACGACATTTTTACATTAGGCTTATAAATTCATAGATATATTATTTAAAGTAATCAAGTAAACTAAATATTCAAGATAGACAACTCAGTGTAGTTGAAGGTAAATTTATTCAGAGTTATTCCGTTTTCATAGTAAATAAGAGATATTGTTGGATTTATAGTTGAAAGAATATAATCAAAATGACGTTTCTCGGCCTGCAAGTGGTGAATTAACGGTGAAGGTGATACAGTCATGTCACAATTGTAATAATAATGGTTTTAGTGAGGGAAACGGTGATCTATGCAACCATTGTCATTCCAGCATTATACAACTAATTCAACCTGACCATATTACACCCAAGAGGAAACATTCATAACTATCCAAAGCCTTGGATACTTCATGTTAGGGCTAACAGATTGTTCTAATCGTTTATAAAATTGATTATTTGTAGAGATTTTTTAAAGCTTTTGTACAAATAAATACGGTTAATGCAAGAATTTGTTATTTATTTATTTATTTTTAATTTTTTAAGTAAAAGAATTTTTTCTTTAAAAAAGTTTTTATTTTAAAAAAGGAAAATTTTGCACATTTTTATTATTTATTGTTTTGTTTTACACTTCACAAAACTTGTTAAAAAATTATGACAAAATTTTGAAACGAATTCTTGCATTTCGGGTATTATAAGAAACATTTTTTTTTTTATGTTTATTTATAGAAAATTTGCATTAACTCAAAAATATAAGCAGAAATTCATCGCCTGTTTCGTTGTAGAGTTCAACGAGTATTAGTGCATCAATAGCATTCTGTTTATTTGCTGCCACAAAAGTCTCTTATAATTTTCTCGTTTTAAAGTTATTAAATTTGAGGCAAAATTACTGATGTTTGAAGATTAAAATTAAAGCATACAGGTTAAGATTATTCTTTTGAAAATATTTATTTAAGTATTGAATTTAGATTTTGAGATAGCAGTTTTAGAACATTTTTAATAATTCTTCAGGATCAAGATAGGCTTCGAAGTCTTCGAAATAAGGGCATGTATAGGTTTTCAGATAAATTAACATCGTCCATACTGAACAGGATCTATATAAATAGCTCTAATTGTCGTGAATTTTTTTTTTAACTTCCCTCATCAAAATATTTTTATTAACAATTTAATAAATAAAACAAATACAATATTGCCTTGGAGTCATACTTTCGGAATTCTTCCTTCCTATATATACAAACCATCATTGGTTTAGTATAAATCGAATTTCACCTACATTATAGTAGGCTTATGAACTATATTAATCTGTGGGTCTTGTACTCAGCCAACAATTATTCTCAAGAAGCCTTTTGTTCCAGTAATGCGGTCTCACTCCGAAGATTTTTGTGATTTGCATGACAACGACCGTAGAACTTGTATGATCAAGTTATCGGGAAATTGACTTTTTCTCAAAAACTGCGTTGGCTGGAAAAAAAAAAATTCATACCGCTAATTCTAAATCCAAATTCAATCCCTGTATTTTTCTTTTCTTACCATTAGAAGTGATTCAGGCATAAACTTCTTACGATTTAAATAAAAATTATGTCCTGGATGAAGACAAAAAAAAAAGGTATTATTTATTTACCTAAATGAACTTCAGTATTATTAGTCTCTCCCATCTGGAATTTGTAGTTAATGATTTCACCAGTTGTTCAAATAAATAAAAATAAAACTTTTCATTTTTTTTAAATTTTTACTTATTCCTCATTAGAAAATATTAGAGTTGTTGCTTGTACTGGAGTTCGTCATTAGAGTAGCAAAGCCAGCTCTTGTAAACCAAATTTCCTTTTATCCGAAAGAAGTACAATCTCTTCATCGCGAGGTAAAAGAGATTTGGATTAAGAAGACGAAAGCAGTAATTTCAGTCATGATTATCATAAACCAGTGTTAGTACGAAGGGGGAAAAAATAGAAGTCATGAAAGAGTCTTGGACGGGAGATGAGGAGGCCATTGAACTTTTAAACTTTAGGACAGACAGAAGATGGGTAACCTGAAATTTTTAACTGAGTCATTATTACTGTGTAATAGATTGCATTGAATTTAGTATTTTCTCTAGTCATCTACACCATGATTCAGTAGCTCTAAGATTTAAAATTAATAATCAGGAATAAATAAATTGTCAATTGCTTTACATTATTATGTACAATTTATCGAATAACCATCTTTTTTTTTAAATTATATAATATGAAACGCTGGTTTTTCGAGTATACTGAAGTTTTAAGGTTCCGAGATTTGTTAATCACTGAGCTTGGTTTGTAAGAAAAAAAAATTTTTTTTTTCAGCATTCGATTGTTTATTTAAACCATTTTCACGGCTAACAACAAGAATATGGAATAAAATATGTAAGTTTACTACTAATTCACCAATATCCAAAATAATGGAATACAGTAATTAACTGAATTATTACTGTGGATTGCTTATATTAGTATCCATGTTAGTAGCCGTGAAGTGAGGGAATAAACTATCGAAATGTTAATAAATAAGTTTTTCCAAATCGGAGTTCCTAGCCAACTCCTTGATCAATGCACGTATCATCTCTTTTAAATAAAATAAATTAGAGCCTCTTATGTGAAAAATAATCGCGTAATATACCAGTTTTTTTTATTAATTTTTACTTTCTCTTACTCCTAATAAGAGGAAGTATTGTAATCGTGTCAAATTTTCGATCGAGTTTCCACCGGAAATATCCGTTTTCAGGTCCCCTGAGTCCAAAAAAGTGGTTTTTAGCAAATGGTCTTGTGTGTGTGTGTGTCTGTGTGTATGTATGTATGTGAACAGCATAGCTCAAAAACGAAAAACCGTAGAAAGTTGAAACTTGATATTCCGTTTAGGTATCACATGGGATCTGACAGTACGTTATCTGTCAAAATTCCTCGACCGAAGTATCACTTTACTAGTTGTTTTTTTTCCCTTTTTGGCGATTTCTCAAATGGCTCCGACGATTTTCTTTTAACTTGGTATATCAACTACACATACAAAGAGCTACAACTTTTATTTGAGACATTTCTCCGGGAAAATGCATTGAAGGCACTTTTGAGGGAGGGGTGGGGTTAGGTTTCCATCTGAAGTGCTATTTCAGTTTATTAGACAATTTCTATCTATAATAATGTTAATTAGAATTAAATATGTTGTTGAAATTCCGAGTTGAAAAAAATCGGATAACCGAAGTGCGTTTACTTTTACCACTTTTACTAATGATTTATTCTCTTTTTCGAAATTTTCACAAAAATGGCTCCTCGATTTTCTTCATACTTCCTATATAAACTAAACATGCAAAGATCTACAACTTTTATTTAAAACATTTCTCTGGGAAAATTCATTTATGGGCACTTTTAGGGGAGGGGTGGGATTATGTTTTTCTCTAAAGTGCTATGACAGTTGATTATACAATTCTATCCAAACAAAATTAATTAGAAATAAATAGATGGCCGAAATTCCGAGTTTTAAGAAATTTAGTAAACCGGAAGTGCGCTTTTACTGAACAGTTTTTTCAGTTTTCGAAGAATTTCGTTAAATTTGGTACACAAACTAAAAAATTTGTCAATTAAAATTTTGAGAACAGGAGTAAGAGAAAGTTGTGTGATTGTTTCACACCAGATTTTTTATTTCAGGAATCTCTTGCTGAAATGTTGGGTTTAAAGGGAGGTCCTCGAGCACAGATGAAAGCAAAAATTGATCATCTCCATTCAGAGCTGGAAGAACGAGAAATTGAAATTTCTAGACTTGAAGGTAAACTGGAAGCGAGTAGATTACCTATGGTTGAAGCAAAACTTAGTAAACTAGAAATGGAACTTGTCGATAGAGAGAGAAGTGTCCTTGCTCTTTGTGATAAGTTGGACTATGTTAGGAGGTACCTTAGCAAACTTAGGGGATCCGAAGAAGATATTAGTGTTAAGGTGTTTACATTAAATATTTATTTTTTTTTAATCCTACATAAAATATCATTCAATAAAAACTGAAATAATAATAAATTAATTGCAGTGTGGATTGGAGGCACTACTTATTGAATTATCCGAAGATGTAGAGTGGACGAGAGAAACTAGACGAAATATTTCAATGCCTTCAGCTGAAGATCCTAACGAATCTATTATCATAATTAGCCATCGAAGTCACTCATTACCAGATACAACTTTGCAGGTAATACATTGATTTTTTTTTTTTAATTAAGGCACGTTAATTGATGTGATTATTGACATCCGGCGCTTACTCAGTACATCGGACAGAGAGTACAGAGAAATTCCCGACCTATAGACGCACTGGGCAGAGTCTAGGCGTAAAATTTAGGAGAGTCAAAGACAACTTAAAATAAAGAAAAATATTTATTCCTTATTTTAGGAAAAATACAGAGTAAACGCGTGTAGGAATTGATTATTTGCAGTTCATCAAGGATATTTTTAGTTAGAGGAAGTGTCGTATTTCAATTTAACTTTTCACTTTCAGATTAAAGTTCGTTTAACATTTGACAAATATTTTGAGGCACTTTCAGAACGGAAAAGTCTTTTGTAAAGAATAATTTGTGACATTTGTGTGTGTATGTGTGTCTGCAAACTTAAATGTGGAGCTAACTGCGGCAAGCAAATAGTAATGTCCAGCCGATTTATTTATTTGGTTACACCTGTTTATCACAGTTTTTGATTCGTCATTTAGAAACACTAAATTGTTATCCTGAACCCAAATGTATAAAATCTCCTTACAGTATAAATGGTGAAGGTATACTTTTCAAACTAAGGCGCATTCACAAAACGTAATACTGCTCTTAGGTTTTTATAAATAGAAACAATACTCAAGGCACAATTATTCACTCTTCAGCTGATGTACATACACCATTATGTCATTTATTTTATACAAATTTTTTATTTCTTTATATTTTTCTTTATTTTGAACTTTAGCCCAATGCTTAATTGATTGTATCCACTATTTTTAATAGATTCAATTTTACCTGCAACTCTTGATGATCATGATAAATTAATTTACCTATTGCCATTGGATGTCTACAAAAAACTCCATTTTTCCTTTATTCCCTTCCAGCGTGATAAAAAAATGTACCGGAATCACATGTTCTGTATTCCCTGGCTCCTATATTTCCATTGGAAGCACCCATAGCGATATCCTGTGGGTTCCCAGCATGCCCACTACTGTTGTCCTCATAAATGTAGTAGTTTATTACAGAGCTCTTACCAGTGGTTAAGAACAATGGTAAAATGGAATTAAATGATTTGTTGCTCTTAAATTAGTTCATGTTTTTGTAGAATTTAACTTTTTGTGCGTTTCTTGGTTCCGTGTGTGAAGTTTTGAATTCTCTTATAAGAAAAACATGTTTCTGGCGAATATCTTTTATATATATAAACGGAAAATTGCTGAAAGTTCAAACTTGATATTCTGTTTAAGCAGGTACCACTACCTCCTACACCAAGGATTAGATCAAAATCTATCAACTAGAAGTACCATTTAAATGATTTTTTTCGAAAAACAACCGTAATAAAGTTGCTGCCATACAGTATTTTCAAGGTCGACCTTATGCCCTAGAAAATTTGTCAAGCAGAATTGTGAGAATTTCATTAAGAGTTTAGTCGCATGACCGTTGCATAGCAGTATTTATTTAGCTTTTATGGGGAGGGGACAGCAGTATTGAAATCTGCCTAGGGCACCAAAAAAAAAAAAAAACTTGGGCCGGCCCTGCTACCGCATAATCTTTAAATTTTGATCATTTTATAATAAAAAATGTAATCGAAAACTATGGAACCATTTTTTAAATGTAATATTTTGTTTCAGGTTGACACTGATTTGTTTGTTTATTTTTGATTCAAATTTTACAATGTAATAAATTATAATAAAGGAATTTTACATGCTACAGTTTGTTTTTATTGCAGAATAAATTAATTGTATTGATAGAAACACAGATGTGTATATGTATATATATAATTATTTACTTTTTGTTTTAGAAGCAAGTGCAATCTTTTAAGGCTACTTCAGAAACTGCTGTTTTTTATGATTGTGAAAATCAGGTATAAATATATGTTGTTTAAATAATTCTTAATGTATGTTATCTATTTTTATTTTGTTTTTACTATGTCTAATTCACTAGTAGAGATCAGGTTTCAATATATTTTTATGTATTATATCTAGAGAATGGTTTTCATTTCCTTCGTACTTTCTTTTCTCTCTCTATTGTTGGTGAATATATATATATAGAGTTGTGTGTATTAGGAGTGTAATTTGCAACCCTACTAAAGGAGAATTTATTGTTTATCATCATATATTATTAAGAGTTCATTTTGTAGCGTTTTATATTTCTGTTGCAATTCTTTTTATTCTATTCTCACGAAATTATTTATATAAGTTGAAAATTCTCGATTTTTTTTTTAAGAGCATTCAAGAATTTAGTGTCAAGAATAAAGAACTATTGCGATCGTTTCAAATTTTTAACCAAAAATATATGTTTGAGGTTTCCTGAGCACAAAAAATAAGTACTTATTTTGGTCTGTACTTGGTTCTTAACAATGGTCTGCATTGTTGTGTGTAGTGTGCACATACTGTGAGAGCAACTCAAAACGTAAAATCACAGTGAGTTTAAACGTGGTTCAGGTCTGCAACGCATTGTTCGGATTTATTTGAAACAATTCTCGAAACATTGATCTGGGGGGGGGGGGATTCGGTCCATTAAATTTCAGATGTAAAGTACAAATAGAAATTTTTACAATGTAATTTAACAAGGCTTTTTTTGTTTTTTTTTTTTTAGGAAAATGGTGAAGGTCAAAGTTTAAAGGAACAAATAAGTTCGTTAGAATGCAATCTGTCTGAAACTTTATTACAACTTAATTCAATGTGGGAAACTATGAAAGATTGCGAACTTGTAAGTTTAACAAACTTTTTGAATTTTATAATGTAAATTTTTTCATAAATTCTTTCTTTGCATATAAAGCCTAATGCACACCAAATACAATGTTACAACATATTTTTGGAGTGAATAATAAAAAAATAAAATAAAATAAATATTTGTTTTATTTCGCCAAAAATATACATATATTTATCACTAATTCCCATATCTGCTTCGCTTTAATATCTTGTTGGGACTTTTTTTTGAAACTAATTTTTTTTCAGTGTGAATTATGCACTTATTTGTTCTGAACAAATGTTTGACCAAGGCTCTTTCTGTATATAGTTTTGTAGATATATAAATAATATTGTAAACGGCCAAATACATTTATGTTCGTGTCTAGGCCTAGATTTTTTATTTTATTTGGAGTGTCCAGAGCAGAAATATTTGTTGTAATTCATAATTGCATTGTTTCTAATTGAATACATTATGAATAATTGCAACAAATTTTGAAACGGTTAGTTTTTTATCAATAATTTATTATTAAACAAAATTTGTGTGGTTATATTGTACGGTACATACATTTATTTAATGCCTTCCTCAGTGTAAATAATACATTACAAACCAGACTTCACAAATACCAGTACTGTAATATTTATTTATATAGTATTTACTGTTTTGTTTGATTGCTTTCTCTCTTTAGGAAAATGGTGATTCAACATACAGGCTTACAAAAGAAGTACAAAATTCAATAGAGAAGGAACATAACCAGTTATTACAAGTAAATAATGAAATGCAATATATCACATGCCAAATCAACGAACTTACTTCTTTGGTTAGCAAATATTTATTCTTTTAAAAGTGCAATTTTTGTTAATAATAACTTCAAAAGAATAGAAACTATAAACGCTATTAGCAATGTTAAAAGTATTTTAAAAAAACTATGAAAAAGCATAATTTGCCATGATTTTAAGTAAGCATGGTTACTTTTTTTAAGAGGTATAGTGCGCTGCGATCTGAAAAATCTATTGTCCCCTTTCCGCCGAGACTTCTCACTGCTCTGCCGGTCTCCTCCGGGCTATTTTCTCTTGTTACAGTCAGTACTGAACATCACGGTACAGTGAGCTACAGAGGCTTCTAGAAAGAGAATATCCAAGGGCTGCACTGCTGGACTCGAACCCGGTCTAGCACGCTACCACTGATATCCTTCCCATCCTTTTTCGTTAATTTAAGATTTGGTGATAATTTAAAGTCGTTATAATTCCAACATATAATAAACTCAGAATATTACATAAAATGGAATTGACACATTTCATACAGAGTTTAATGCCCTTCGGTATTGAGATGTTTATTAATCTTATATTATTAATTAGTCATTATATAATTAACTGTATAACTTGTAATTAAAATAATCGTATAACTTGTTCTTAAATTCTTTCGATCCTCTTCTTGATAGAAATATTTTTTATTAAATTTGAATAATTTGCATTAAAAAAAAAAAGTAAATTCTTGGTGCAAGGTCAAAACTAGCCGGGCTGGGGCAATTTTTTATTGGAAGAAAATTGAAAATTTTGTTTCTTCTGTCTGAACCTCGATATCAATTTTATAAATTATTCGCATAGTTACTTCTTCAGCATAGAGACTAAAGAATATAATGCAAAAACTGCTGTACATCATAGGGATTATTTAATCTGAACACTTTTAAGTTATTAGTACTCAGTACTTCAAAGAAAGTAGTTTAGTGATCGCTTGTATTTACTAAAATGTTTAGGCCGTTATTAGAAAAATAAAATATATTACCATATGTATTTGTTACTATTTGGATTTACCAAATCCTTACTTTTAAAATATTGTCGTCATATTTTTAAGGGTGTGGACAATGATTATTTGCTACATTGTATTGAAAAATGTCTGGTTGAATCTCTGAATCTTTTAAGCAAGCAGAAATCTTTAATGGGAATACCGGAATCATCCTCAGGTTCGGTATGGTGATTTTCTTTTCATTTAACATTGCATTGATTTAACAAATGCTGTCATTAAATTAATTGACATGATTAATTGCCACCTAGTTATTTATTGGAATTATGTTGTCACCAAGAATACATACTTATAAATGTGATTCACATTTTTCAGCTGTATGATGATACTAATTTCCCTCATAATGTCAAGTATATTAAATGTGTGGAAGCAATTTTGGGAGATTCAGTTAGCCTTCTTCAACAGCTTAAAACAAAATTATTATCATGGGTAATCTTAATCTGATTTAAAAGTATTTATTTCTCGTATTTCCTTTTATTGATTGAATCTATTTCAGGATGAAAGTACTTCAAAAATAAATATAACTAAAACAAATGAGATTAATAATGCAGTAAACAATTTAATATCAAATAGACAAAATATTTTAGATAAACTTTGCCTAGTTAATGTGTCTCAGGTAATTATGTTATTGCAAATATTATTTTCGCCTAGTTAGAGAAGATTTTAAATATACCAACTTCTTATGTAAGCATTTTTTTTTTTTTGCGCAGGACGAGATTTCAAAAAAAATATTTAAAAAGTTTTCCGATTTTGATAATACTTTTGGGATACATCAAAACATAGTGAAAGGATTAAAATATTTCTTGAACCATTTTATATTTAATGATTTCATTGCGAAAAATTCAGTAAGTTTAAACTTTTTTTTTCTTTTTGAAATTTATAATAGTGTAACACAACTTTGGTGTTTTTAATAAAACATTCTCTGCCTCTGGTATTTAAGTATGGATTAAATATTTTAACTTCAGCTGCTATATGTATTAGGAAAAAGTTATATCATAGCTGGATTAATTTTTGAAATTTGAGCAATACTTAATTTATATATTACTTAAAAGATGATAGCTGCAAGCAGATGATGCTGTGCGTAGGATTGATGGGTGGACAATGTTGAATTAATTCACGCCGATAATTCTTGTATTAAATTTAGAGAAGACATAATGAACTAGAAAGTGGGACACGTCCCGGACCTCTCACTCCTTTAATTGAAGTCTTCTGATTCAAATTGTAGGCGTATCCACAGACGAGTCCAGAAATCTTAACTTCAGATTATACCACTTAGGAAATGGCGGAATGCTAGCGTGCTTCAAATTATGGGCATTGACGTGTTTCGGGCATTCGCCCATCATAAGGATGTCTTGATAAAACAGTTGATAACACAGACTTGCACAGTACAAAATCAGATTATACACTCTGTATTGAATAATTAAAAAAATTATTTAATTTTCATCATCTTTTCCATCAATTAGTGAAATTACTTTTATAGGAAATTTTGTGAAGTTTTTACCAAAATATGTAGTTATATTAGAATAAGTACATTCCATACTTATATGAATTGATTGTCTGATCAATTTATAATTTTTGCAGAAGCAGGATATTCTTGTAATGCAAACCTGCCAAGAGGTTAACAAATTTCCGTTTAAAGATCTGAAGGTAGATTGCAAATTATAGCCTTTCATAAAATGCTACGTTCTAACAAAAATATATTTAAAAATTTTTATTATTTCAAGGTTGTTCCATCGGCGGATGTCTGTAATAGTGATATAAATTTAAAAAAAATAAGATCTCTTAGAAGAAATAGACTGTCTAGAAGTAGTCCATCAATTGTAAGTATAAGAGTTATTAATTTTTTTTTTTTTTTTTACTTGTTCCAAAATAAGATTAAAACATGTATCTTTGGTCTAATTTCCTCCTCTATATTTTATCAATGTTTTTCGTCCACTTCCAACCTCTGATTCTGTATCTTGAGTTGTGCTTAACGCTGAAATCATACTTACGGAAATAAGTATGTGCTACTGAAATAAAGAAGACGCAGTAAATTTGGCTCGTCCATAACAATCCTCGCTCTTCTGAGCAATGGTTTTTTCAAAAAAACAAATTATTCAAGACAAATTTTAATTCAGGAACTTCAAAAGAAGTATAAACTCAAGCTAGGCTGCAGACAAGCTCTCAGGAATAACCCGAAAATACAATGATTTCCTCTTGGTCTGATGAGAACTTAAGAATGGATCTTTATGGGAGACCTAAAAATTATAACTAACAAAATTCTAATTCTTCAAAGTAAAAAATTCCGCTGCATTGTGAACGTTCCCTTTTATCTCAGTAAACCAAATATTCAAATAGGCCTAAAAGTTCAATTTCATCTTGTCACATTCCACTGCAAGAGATCATCACACGCTTATCCTTCTCACTCCAATCCTCGAGGAAGGATTACTCTACTAGTTATCATCACACTCTTATCCTTTGACAACTTCTATCCTTCTCACTCCAATCCTCGAGGAAGGACTAGTTAACTAGTGATAATTATCGCTAGATGATCACCATTCTGATAGCTGCTCATTTTATATTTTTCTTATCGTATTTATTGTTGTACTTCTAAGAAATATGCAGCAAAAATTTAAAAAAAAAAAAAAGAAGATATTAACCCAGAAGTGTTGATTTATTGTACTTTCCACAGGGTGAAGAATATCACAGTGATGTTCTAGGAAATATTCACATGAAGATAGCTCATTTACAACAGATTGCATTAGCCTTAAATAATGAGATAAAATCTTATTTAAAGGAAGTATTACTTCGAGAGGATAAGGTAAATATTATGTAACTATTAAGAAATGTTAGATTGCATTAAAGTTTAATATTGATAAATAATGAATGTCTCATCGTATGCATGATAAATCGAATGGATTCATGCAATACTCGCAGCCATTCTAAACATTTCTGTGTTTAGTTGTCTTTTAGAAAAAATAACATGTCAGCTTTCGGAATCATTCAATTCTTTAATAATTAGATTTTAACTTATACTAAGATTAATTAATTTTTCTCCAACATTTATGTGTTGGCTGCTTAAAATCTGTTCTTAATATTTCAGACTAGAGAGTTCGTATGTGAAAGTCAAGATCTGAATAAAACATTAAGCAATTTGAATAAAGAGTTATGTGCTTCAGAAAAAGTTCTTGTTGTAAGTAAAAGAAATTTGTATATTTTTAAACAGAGTCTTTTAACTATTATTAGTGATTTTGATTATATCTGTAGTGGGAAACGTTTTTGAAATGTCCATCAGATATGAAATATATTTCTTGCATAAAATATTTCATCTAAGGAAATTATCAGCATGGAAAGATGGATGATATGTTGTAAATTTGTGCCAAATAGACTATATATTCTGTTGAGAATGTAGAAAATTCACTAGTCGTTCTGAATTTTGATTAATGTATCAGTCTTCATGAAACAGGTCAAGCTGTGATGGATGTACAAGTTCTGAAACCATTAATATCTTAACTCTACATTCAGAAAAGAGTGGTGATTCTATATTAGTAATGTGAACGCTTGTAAGAATATTCATTCGTAGGGCTCCCAGCTGAAGGGATTGTGCCAGGTTTTCGAAATTGATTTTTCACAAGAAATACTGTTTGATAGTCCTCATGTAAATGGAAAGTCGCTTTTAAAAATGTGTTTAGTGTGAGATGAAAACAACACATAGCTCCAAATAAATACGCAAGAAGTTCAAACTTTGTATCCAGTTTGGATATTATTGGAAGATCTGATAGGTTTCGGTCAAATTCTGTATCTTGAATTACATTTTATTATTCCCTCGACACCTGGTTATCATAATCTTTCTGGAAGATTTCTGTATGCATGGTACGTTAGGACTTACAGACATCCCAACTTAAATTTGAAAGATTTCTCCAAGAAAACGTATTTCGAGGGATTTAAAACCCGAATTAAATGAATGAACCAGTCTCCTTTTTCTAGATTGCGGTATCCGATACAAAAAATATTTAAACTAAAAATCCTCACATTGCGCTAGCAGTCTGCAGATTAGTAAATGCGCAGCAGACCAAGGTATTTTCATCTAAATAACACACTACCTTTTGCAATGTATAAACCCAAACAAGGAGCCATAAAGGTTCCCGTCTAGTCGCGATTCTCTCATAACAGATTTTTTTTTTTAATTAATGCATCACCATATTGAAGATCGATGTCCAAAATAGTGATTAGAAGACTCTAAATACTCCCAGTTCGAAGCTGTAAAAAATTGTAGTATTGTAGATATTATGATATCTATTTAGACGTTTATGAGTAAATTGCTAAGTTTTCGAAACTCTATAAAAAGTTACAGTTCATTTTAAACACCGCCTTAAACATTGTCTCATGTAATAGTGGCTCCAACATATAACTTATCTTAGTACATTTCAACTATTCTCCAACTACTCCACCATACCAGTAAATGCAGCATTAAGAACTCCTACGAATTCAAAGATTTTAGTACAAAACAAATGATCCGCAACACTCACACTCTAGCTTCTCTAGGCATAGAGTTTTTTACTTCCATACTTCCATAAACTAAACTAGCTTTATACAAATTTAGAATTCTGTTTTATGCACATCTTAATTTTCTTACACTAATGAGTTTTACCTACAGAAAAATGGTTTAGCCATGGGCAACCCTCTCTCATCAGTTATAGCTGACATTCTTTTAGATCATATTTTTGATCACTGTCTGCAACAATGTGAAAAATATGTGCAATTTTCAATTAAATATGTAGATGATTCCTATTTCAGCATATAGTCTGATAAAATAGACCATGTCCCCAAAATATGCAACTCCTTCAATAACAATCTGCAGTTTATCATTTAAATAGAAATAGACAAGCAACGATTTCTGCATGTACTTATAATCAAAGAACATGACGGTACCATGTCCGCTAAATTATTCACAAAACACACTGCCACTGGACGAATTCTTAATTTCTATTCTGATCAACACAGCTCAATGCTCAATGCTGTGTACAGCATTTCTTATAAATTAAACACAGCTGTATACCTCATAAAAAGAAGCTTGACAATTGTCCTCAAATAAGTACCATATTTCCGTAATCAAATGTGTTTCCCACACACTGAAAGAAAATTGTTGTTACCCTAAGAAATTCATCCATAATCTCATAAAAAAAAATACGCAAAATCAGACCATAGTCATCCAAAAAAAAACAACACTGTATCAACAAACAAAGATAGAAAATACTATTCACTACCCTATATTCGTGGAATTTCTGGAAGTTTAACAACTTTTCATAAAATAATAACAATATCAAGATTTCCTATTCTAATTCAAATAGCAATAAAAGATTTTTTAGATTCCAAAAAGACTTAACCTCTGTAAACCTAAATTCTAATTTGTTTACAAAATAAATTGTTCAAACTGTCCTTTCACCTACATAAGAGAGATAAAACAATAGGTTCAAGACCGAATTCCACAACACAAATATGACGTTGGAAGAACAAAAGACAACACAGCTCTCTCTCAACACACTACAAAAACTGGACACACTTTTGACTTCAGTAAAACTACAATAATTGACAGAGAAAAGAATTCATAAAAAAGAAAATTTTTTGGAAACATCCACATCAATAGTAACAGCACGTCTATCAATTTTAAAACAGATATTGCTGATCTTAATGCCATATATACAAATTTATTGAAATAAGGATACCGCTTGTTTTACAATACTGCTAAAATATGTAATGTAACCTATTTATCAAACTTTAACCTGCTGTGTTGTTTTAGTCTAGTTGTTTATCTTGAGAATGACCTGGCTCCCAGGTAGAAAGCTCGATACTGTAATAAAGTGTTTTATATATATTTTGCCACGCCTTTTTGTCATTTAATTTCAACACTCCATATTTTGTATAAATTGAATTATTTAATTATAATTTTTGACAAAAATTATTACAAAATTTATGAACTTATGTTGTTGAATGCTTTAGGAGAACGAAATATCTTTATCTGTGCCTTCTCTGCAGAGTACTCTAAGACAGGCGCAAACTGAAGTAGAGTTGTTGTTATGTAAAGTAGATGATTTTGTAAGTTATCCAAAATTTAAATCCATAAGTCTGTATAAACATACAAATCAATACCAAACAATTAAATGAAGGCGATAAATATGATGTAGTGTTTTATGATTATAGACAAATTATAAGGATATGTATGATATGAATCGATCGAAAATGGAACAGGAGATCCAAGAGTTACAAAAAGATATGTTTACAGTTGTTTCCGATATAATGGATGCTATTAAGGTATGCTATAAATTTTAGTAAATTTTTTAATACTTGAATTTTTAAATGAAAAATATACATTGAGCGTGCTCATTAATTATTATATAGTATTTTTTGTTTTTATAATTTTAGATTTCACAAGATTATGATAATAACCTACTTAATTCGTATCGGACAAAAATTCAGAGTTATAGAGAAAAGGTGAGATAAATTAGCTTTAATTTTTAAGCTATAGCCAAAAATTTATAAAAAGGATTTTTTCATTATTTTCCCTATCGGTTTTATAACTGCAAAAAAAAAAAAATATTTTAGTAAAGGAAGAAAGAATCAAATGATTTAAAAAAAAAATGCCAGTTATTAAATTTTGGAGAATATTTCAAATTTAGAGATAACTAGGTTTCTAAAAAATCTTTTTATTTAGTTTTCCTATCATTCAGTTGCTATTATTTCACTTCAGTACTACTCAGTACTACTAAAGAATATAATTATTCTTCAAGATTTGTTCTCATTTACTTATGAAAAGCAAGATAAATAACAATTAAATGAAGACGGACTAGTTATTATTAAGTATCTTTTATTTTTATAATTTTAGATTTCACAAGATTATGATAATAACCTCCTTAATTCGTTCATAAGTAAATGAGAACAAATCTTGAAGAATAATTATATTCTTTAGTAGTTCGGCAAATAAAAATATAATAGGAAAAGTCTAGTACCTAGTTACATAATTGTTGTTGATCACCCAGCTTATTCAATAAACATTAAGAGATTTCCTTCAAAAGACCATAATAAATTTAGTCGTTTATTCAAATTATTTGCAGAAACAAAAATGTTTCACAGTAACAGAAGTTTTATTGAGATTGTAGTAGAACAATGAAGACCGCTTTAACGACTTGCTTCACTATTCCTAGAACAGACGGAAGCTTGTCTCTTGGATATAAATATGCTTTGGATGTAAATGTCATGCGCGAGTAGATTTTAAAGAAACTCTCCAAGGCCGCAGTGGTGGTGGTCTCCATGGCGTTGTTATGCTCAGGCAAGAAAGTCTTTGAACACCTAAGTGCCCTAACCCCTTCTTCAAGAAAGGTTATCGTCAACAGACCACTGCCCTATGGATCACAAACTGATCCGATAAGTTGAATATAAACGCAATGTGAGTGCCAATAGGTGAATTGATTGATTTTGTTGCCTCATCGAGAACTCACTTCTTAACTTTATTACATTACAACATTGTCAATTTTTCAGAGAACTTCCCAGCACATCATTTTGACCTGTTGTACTATTTTTTTTAGAGCTTCATCTCTGCTCGAACTGATGAGTAGAAGTGAGTTCGACGCCTCATCTATAACCACGGTCGCATCTTCTTTCTTCCACTTGACTTCCTCGTCTAGTTCTTCTGTTCGTACTTTCGATATGTTCATATATTCCCCTCCGATTATGTCCTTTCTGAGCTCTTTGTTTTTCCAATTTACTTTCCTCATGCTCCGCCTGTTCTCCTGATTTCTCTTAGGTTTCCTCGATTTTTTTTTCAGTGTCTGCCCCTTTTCTCATTCGTGTCGTTTCTCGCTTCCTACAGTTGGCTGGATCGTCCGCACTTGTATTTTTGGCCCTAGGATATTCCTAGTTTTTACTTTTAAGAACCATTTCATACTAAGCGTTAAAACGATCAAACTCTTGTTATCTGTTACGGCCACAGTATTATACTTTTATTTAACTTGTACCGTCGATTTCAGGTAGAACAGTTAGAAAAACATCTTACGACTAGCATCGACCAAAATGAAATGGTAAGTTATTATGTTTTATTCTTCTTGTCCAAATAGTTTTTAAGGAAGATATGCTTTTTTTTTGTGCGGTTTCGTCAAAATTTATTTCTTTTTGTAACAGTAATTTGGAATATCACTTGTGCTTTACAATAATATTATTTGTAAGGAATATGCCCGAAAAACGTTTTTCTTTTTTTTAATTCGGAGCCTTCTCAGTGCACGCTAGCCTCCAGACAGAGAGCTGTAAAGGGTCCTAGGAGAGAAAATCTCAGGGCAGCGCGGCTGCCTCGAACCCGGGACCTCCGCGTTGCTAGTCTAGCGCGCTATCACTGAGCTTATCCCTTCCCATGAAAAACTTTAAATATACTTCTTTTTATTATAGGAAGAAAAAGATGAGGAAGAGGATTTAATATGTAAACTGACAGACAAAATAGAAAGATATCAAAGCGAAGTGGAAAAACTTAAAAATTCGATTAATAATGTGGTAATTAAATTGTAATTTCATAGTAGGCTAAGGAATATATGGGTTAAAGGATAAACTCCAGGGATTGATTGTTTAGTTCACGAAATGAGTCCTGGAAGTGGCTACTTAGAGAATTACACGCTGAACTTGCCTAAAAACAATATTTATAATTCTTTAAAAGAGAAAAGTAAAATCTGAAACACGTACTAGACTCTCTGATATTACAAATATTCTTTGAACTTGGAATTTTTAATAATCGCAATTTGCCTTTAACTATAGGAGGTGTTGGAAAGCCGCTGTACATTACCACAGTCGTAGTTTTACAATCATGTAGCGAAGAGGCTGTATTGCAGATCGCATGACAGCGCAATCCTCTAGCGCAGAAGTATTGTAATGCTATTTAAAGATTTTTACTTTCTCTTACTTCTAGTAAAAGGAAGTATTGTAATCGTGTCAAATTTTCGATATCGAGTTTTCACCACAAATATCCGTTTTTGAGGTCCCCTGAGTCCAGAAAAGGTGGTTTTTAGAAAAGGATCTGTGTGTGTGTGTGTGTGTGAACAGCATAGCTCAAAAACGAAAATACGTAAAAAATTGAAACTGATATTCCATTTAGGTAACACCATAGGCACTTCTAGGGGAGCGCTAGGGGGTTATGTTTTTCTTTAAATTGCTATCATATTTGATTATCCAATTCTATCATCCAAACAAAATTAATTAGAAATTAATAGATGGCCAAAATCCGAGTTGCAAGAAAATTAGTAAACCGGAAGTGTGCTTTTACTGAACAGTTTTTCTTAAATTGGGTACACTAACCATAAAATTTGTCAATTATAGTTTTGAGAACTGGAGTAAGAGAAAGTTGTGTGAGTGTTTCACACCAGATTCTTATACTTAGCTTCTCCACATCAGGGATGCTGCAAACCTCGGACATCTACCGCCGGAGTAAGAGCAATAATAAAGGGAGCCAGAATTTAAGCAGCGTGTAGAAAACTAATTATAACAAAAATAGAACAAGTTGTGTTTGGTCTAAATGTTGTATTTTTTTTATTTTCATCGAGAAATATATGTTTTTGAGGTCTGCTTGTATGAAAAAAAAAAAAATATTTTTAGCAAATCTTTAGCATATTTGCTAGAAGTATGACACTACTAAATTATCTTTTCGAGATTTTCTTGAAAATGAACCCAAGTTTCTTTAAACTTGATAACTAATTAACATGGTATAGGTCACTTATGTTCAATTGTTTCGAAAAAATTGGTTTCAGTGTTTCTGGGAGAACTGCGATCGACCAGAAGTGGATTTTTACTGAAATATTTTTCAAATTTTCTCGATTTCTCGGAACGTGTTTCGAGAAACTAATTACAAACATAAATAGGGTATACTAAGTATTTACATAAGAAGAGTTCTGATACATTTATTTCTATATTTCTTTCTGGACAATTAAATTTAAGGGAATTCTGAAAGAGAATTTTATTGGAAGCTAGAGCCCTACCAGATGTATAATATTAAAGACATATAAATGATATTTCATAAAAATTCCAACCTAGAAAAAAATGTAGGAACCTGGAGAATTGCATTAAGAGCAAGTTTGTGCGAATATTACACAAAATAAGTTTTATTATCTGTTTCTAACATATTTTAAATGTTATTATTCAAAACATTATACTTGCCTTAAATATCACCGTTTCATTCAAAGAAAGCAACAAAAAAAGGAATATTAGTAAAGAACTTAATCCATAGCTAGTTAATTTAACAAGGCAAAAAAAAATAAAGTAGTTTCCTCACTAATTATTCAAAAATTTACATACACTTCAAAAAATTCGCCGTTCCCAAAAAAATCTGCCTTCCCGGAGCGGTACACCCCTTTCATCTCTAGTTACAAGTCCTTGTGATCACAGTCCCACATTAAACCTGCCCCTAGTTCTGATGTTACGCTTTTCTCTAATGTGCTAGTACAATATGTTATACTGTCCCACTACCCAGGTCATATTAAACGTTCCTTGTTTGATGTCCATTGGAATTTTAGAAATGGAAATTCTTATAAGTATTTGACACCACACTTATTTTAGCTCTGGTCTTTTTTATTAAATCTGAAAATTAGTTTAATTAGCGAAAAGATAGTTTTTCATAAAGACTACGATTTTTTGGTCATTATAGATTATATTTATAAATCTCTTAAGTGGCACTTCCGATATATTTACAAGAGGACTCTTCTCTTGTTAATTTCGTCAAAAAAGCCTATTTATCAAAATTTGAATTACATATTAAAATCTCATATCTTCCCTTAAAACCTTATTTCACTTTTAACTTTTAGTTTATCTATAATTTTTTTATATATATATATAAAATTTATAGAAAAAGGAGAAAGAAACTGTAGAATTGGAAAATCAGCAAGTAATGGAGGAGTTGCAAGCTAAGGTATTGTTTTTTTATTATTAAATAATTTTAAATTTTTATCAATCTTATGTATATCTGTTAAAAAGTAAACGGTTTTTGAAATAAATAAATAAAAAAAACTTTTCTAGTAAGTTGGTAATTATTTTCAGATCAAGAACAGATAACTAATATAATCCTACAACGTAAGCAATACTAATCGCATTGCGGGTCCTGTGAATCTACCAATGCTTCTCTTGAATTGTATTTCTTAAATAATGGATTATGCCTTGAAAAACATATTGATATTGTAAAGAAACATCATATGAGGTTTCTTAGGGAGAAATATTTCTTAAGTAAAGGGGAAATTCTTAGGAGCTAGAAAATTTATATAATTTAGGAACATCTTTTTTCAATAATATCGTTTAAGACAAATGTGTTCATCTAGTCTAAGTTTGGGGAAAAGATTGTGATCACATTTTTTTTGTTTTTGATTACAAAGATACTGTTTTATATTAACATTATTTCTTAAGTGGGGAAAAATATTTCAACTTTTACAGAACAATGACTTTTTTAACTTTAATTACTTTTTATTCTGTAAAACTTGTACTGATTACATTTGCTTGTACTATAATACACCCGAATGTAAGAAAATCGAGATTATCTAAAATACCCGAGAAAGAAAAGTTGATTATAATTTTATTATTAGTTTTTTTTTGTTAATGTTAAATAAATGATTATTTATCACTTTTTTTCCTGTCTATTTAAATCTCTTTACCTTTCTCCTATATTAAAAAAAAAGTTTATAATAAACTGATTGAAGGTTAACTTAGGTTTGTGCTGTTTTGGTAAAAACAACAGTATTCATATGGCAGTTCCTTTGAAATTTGGAAATACATACATATATTAAGAAAAATACAAACAATTTTTGCAGACATCATTTACAGAAGGAGATGATAGTAAATAATTTTGAACAAAAGTTCTATGTATCACTATAAAATCGCAATAAAATGCTCCTCATAGAACGTGATAAACTTTCCTCCACAATACGTTATAAAATAAATTATTAATAAATAATAATTTTTTTGCAATATTTGCTACATGCCTGGAAGCTACTTGATGCAAAAGATTCAACTGTTTAGCTCAAATATATTAAAGAATTTAATGGAAAAAAATGTTGAGTAGAGATTGAATTACTTGGGATCGCAAAATTAATACACAAGAAAGCCTCGTAACACATTCATGCTGCTGCAGCCAGAATGGTTGCACTTTCCAGTGCCTTTATTACCACATTGATTTTAACTTTTTTTGTTTCATTTAATTCTCTTACGATTTTATCAGTTTTCAATTTTGAGTCTTCACCTAAGAATATAACATTTTGGAAATAATGTTTGAAGTCCTTTGAATTAGAAAAATGTTTTATGAGAATAGTCTCTATGTAACAGCATAACTAAAAAAAAAAAACCGCTATAAGTTCAAAGGAATATCAACTTTCTAGTATCAAGAGAAGATCCTACGGGAACAATTTGGTTAGAATTAATCTACTAGAAATCCCACATTAGCGAATTATTTTTATTAGGATTGGCAATTTTTTCGAAAATGGCCCAATTGTCTATTATATTTTTTACATTCTCCGGAGTAAATTGTTTATGGGGTTCTGGGTTATGTTGTGTAATTTTAGATTTTCCCTTAGTACCATTTCAATATTTCGATTTGTTTCAGCCGCTATTTAGTTATTAAAGACAACTTGCAAACGCGACTTTGCTAAACTTTCAGTATACATTTTATAATAGTGATGAATGTTTCTTATTTGTTCAACTTATGTTTTATATGTTTAGATATGCACTCTGCAAGCGGCTTTGCAGAATGAAGCACAGCAATACCATCCGGTAAGTACTAAATCATGGTTTCTTTCGTGGCCATCTAATAAACAGATTTATTCAAGACATATACATGATGTCTGAAGCCTCTTAAAAATTCTGTGGTGTTTTTAGCTCTCTCTAATAATTTCAGTATTTTTTTTTTTTTTTATGTTGAAATGGAGAAAGTCAGTTAGTAACTTGATTAGAAAATTTGAGGTAATATAATTTAGATAGTACTTTGAAGTTTTGAAACAATAAAAAAAGCATAACTTCTCTAACAGTTAAGTAGTCGTTTAATGATTAAACATGCTAATAAATTATTATTATTATTATTTTGTACTTAATGGTCGTATAGTATATTCAGTTTGAGAAAACTAAATTGTATATATTACTTCAACATGCTAAACTGAAATGCTTTGCGGGTTCGAATCCTATCTTGACACTGGATTTTATATGATGTTTGCTAATCAGTTTCGACCATATATAATCGTAAATTAGACTTGAATCTTGTCTGATAAAAATTAGCATTTTAGTTACTGTTTTGTACATTTATTTCAGTGTATATAAATTTTATACATATTATTTTTTTCTATTTTACTCATTATATATAAACCAGCATATTAACTCTATTTAAGGAAATGATTAAACGGCAATGGCTAGAGGAATCTTATAAAAAAAAAAAAAAAATTATAGAGAGGTATCAAACCTCTCTTCTACCTAAAGCGCTCCTGAAGAAGGGCACCAATGGTATCAGAAACGAAGAGAAAGTCAATTTTTTTTTTCCTTTGCCCATTGCCATATAATCATTTCATTTTTAATCGTTTACTGTTTAAGCAGCAAGAAATCTATATCTTTCCTTTTATTAATTTGAAAAATATCCAAAGAGTTGTTTAATTGAAAAAAGAATAGTTTAACATGTGATTAATATCACATAAAATAGATAAACTTAGTGTTTATTACTTGATAAATATTCAAATTAACAGCCTAAACCCTGTTTTTCTGATAACATGTCCAACTTTAAATGTTAATATTCGAAAAAAATATTAGATTAGTTTGGAATCTGAAACTTAATTAAATTACAATAACTTTTAAAAACAAACAAATAAACTTCGTTAATATCAAACAATTTTTTTAAAGATGCATTTCTAATTTAAGGTTCTACATAAAATTTTGATCAAATTGTAACTTATGGCAATTACTGTACCTTAATATATTGTTTTAATGCTAATATTGTTTACTGTCATCTTGTAATACTAATATAATAGTGCTTTGAAAACTAAGATCTTAAAGCATAAAGCTTTATTTAGCGTTAACTTAATGTCATTGTATTGAATTATTTCTATATTTCAAAAGTTGTTTTATAATTGCTGAACAAGGTCAGGCTAGAGAAAAGCTTCTCAACTTTTCTATTCCTTTGAAAAGTTATTGTGGTTGGGTACACAGAGCTAGAAAACACTGTTTCTATATGAGAGCCTGCTTCATTTCGTGTTGATTGACCGGTTTCTGGCGTTTGCCCATTAGGAAGTCTCGATAAACAGTATACTTAGATAGACTTCCACAAAACAAAATCAGTTTACACACTTCTTCTTTTTTAGCATTCTAATGAGATGGATTTACTTATTAAATATTTAGACATAAACGTCTTGCAGGGATAAACTTTGGTCATATGAATATGACGTTCCCCAGAGTTGATAGCTATTTTAATTTTAAATACGTCACTTTATGATACATATGTAATAAATATGTACATAATGGCATAGTATCTAAGGACATTTCAAAAAATTGTGGAAATTTATCCTAATCCGGTGCCTAAATTCATTTAATGACTTTCATATTTCAGATAAGAGTTCTTTAGATATTCAAACTTCAGATAGATATGCAAACAAATTCTTCTTTAGTAGATCTATATTTATCATTTGTTTTATGGTTTTATTTTGGATCGATAATTTAGTACAAAACACTTATTCAAGAAAATTATGTTTGAACATTAGGAATGTATACTTTAGTAGAGTATTTTTAATTATTAGTAAGATAAGCCTCACTAAAACACAGTATTGTAATCTTAAAACTAGTCCAAAACAAAAAAGTAAGTGCCTGAATCCAACTTAGTTTTGAAATAAAAATTTAACAGTAATTTATTTAATTATGAAATTTTGTCCCTAAACATTTCAAGTAAATAAATAGTCAAAGTTTTGGATACACTCAAATCATTTTATGAGACTCATAATATAATGAACATAGTTTCAATTATGAATTCATGGAAAATAAATTAATTATTACAGATTATTTCCTTGGCCCATGTTATAGGAATCCTTTTTTTTAGAGCAATAAAACCAGTCTTAAAATCTGAAGAGTTACGCCACATTCTTATGTAGGCGCTTGGTCATGGTTTATCAAAACTTTACCTGAAATTATTCTATGTTTGGCTTAATAATCTAAGAGTTTTGAGTTTTATTACATATAGTGTAATATTATTTATATCTTATCTCATTTCATGTTGAGAAAATTAAGATTTATTTCAACATATATTATATTTATTTATTTATTTAATATGAATTAAGGATATAAAATGAAAGAAATAATGTGGATGTTATACCTTTTATGACATTTGTCTTTCTGTAACAATAGTGCCTTATGTGTTGGCAATAAAAATTTGTTGCACAATAATTATATTTTTTAAACCTGTGATTATACATTTTTTGAAAAGTCAAATATTAATTATATTAAAAGTTAAAGGAAACAAATACAATGAACATTGTTTTCCTTGTCCAATGTCCAATTATAAATATGCAAAATAAAATAATAAATGAAATCATTTTTAATTACTAAAAATTATTTTCTTACAAAAATAAGAGAAAGTAAAAAAATCTGGTGTGAAACACTCACCCAACTTTCTCTTACTCCAATTAATACAAATTAATTTAAAAACATTTCTTAAAATTTGCAAACATTTAGATGTGCTGGCCACAAAAAAAAAAAAGATGGTACGGGTTAGACACACATATGATTGGGACACTGTGGGCTCCATCTACGTCAATACCAAGTCAGCGTCAGTTTAAATTTGTTACTGAGAGGCCCCCAAAACTCCTTTAAATTTTTTTTTTGTAAATGTGTCAAATGAAAGTGATACCTTCTGCAGCAAGCATACCAAGTTTAAAAGAAAATTATTGTAACCTTTTTCGAGAAAATTTCCAAAATCTCAAAAACCTATTCTGTGAAATTGCACTCCAGTTTTCTTCAAATTTCCGCCCAGAAACCCCCAAATATCCATGTTTCTAGGAAAATGTTTTGAATGAAAGTGATAGGTATTTATGTGTGTAGGTAGTATACGATGTTTAAAGAAAATCGTTGAAGCCATTTTCGAAAATATTACGAAAAACTGGAAAAATTATTCATTAAAGCCGCACTTGTGGTTGATACATTTTTCACGAAATCTTCATGTCTGGTGCGTTAGTAGTACATAAATGGAACACCATGTTTTGGCATCCTGCAACTTTTCTTTTTTGTTATTCCGTAAACACACACTCATGCACAGACAGATCATTCGCTACAAACATTTTTACTTTCTTTTATTCCTAGTAAGAGGAAATACTGCGATCGTGCCAGATTTTCGAAATTGATTTTATGTGTGTGTGTATGTTAACAGAATATCTGAAACACGAAAAGTCATAGGAAGCTCAATTTGGTACTCCATTTAAGCACAACCATCCCATCAGAGACGAAGATTTCGGGCAAAATCCATCAACCGGAAGTGCGCCTTTACTGATTTCTTTTTGTTTCAGTCCTTCCTGATTTTCTCGAAAACGGCTCCAAAGATTTTCTTTAAACTTCATATACCATCTACATATATAAATAGCTATCACTTATATTTGAAACATTTTCCAGGGAAAATTGATTTCTGGTGGTTCCTAGGAAAATCTGGCACGATCGCAAATACTTCCTCTTACTAGGAGTAAGAGAAAGTAAACAAAGTTTGACATTAATAATTAGTATTGCTATATTTTTCCAAATATGTCAACTTTACTTTTCGAAGATATATTTATTTATATGGTTATCCAGAACTTTTTTTATTTAAATGTATGACAAAAATTATGGGTGAATGTAAATTTCTTTGCTAAAAATAAGCAAAATGTACCCCTATCCCATTTTTTCCATTGTTTTTAGGAAGCGAAAGCAGTCATTGCCAGACTAGGAGCAATAATTGAACGTCAAGAAGAAAAGGTATATATTAGATTTTATGGTTTTTAAATTACTTAATTTACTACTTCAAAGGAAAATTTTAATACAATTTTTTTGGGTTGAATAGAATCCTTTTTTTTACTCCAGCAGTTCATATCTGCTATTATACCCGTCATAGCATGGGTTTTCATCGACATCGTATTTTTCTTTATCATGATTGGTTCATTGCTTTCGGTAGAGACGTTTTCATCCACTTTTAAAGTCACAACTACACCGACAGATGATAGGGTGACTGTCATAGATGTACTACTGGTAATATAGTTTTATATGAATATGATAAAGAAAGAAAGCAAGAGTGAAAATCATTCTGAAATAATTGGTAATACAAAATAATTAAGCGGTAAATAAAGAGTGATAGGCCAAATAGTCTATTTTAATAGTGTTTAGGAGAGAAGGTTATAGAATGTGTCAATAGTTTATGTGAAGCCGATAAGAACTTAGTTGGATAATGAAATCATCATTATTTATCTTTAGCGAAGAAAGAAGAAAGTAAATAAGGCAAAACGAAACAGACAAATTTAAACAAATATCAATAAATATTTTTAAAATATGTTTAAAAATAAATTATACAACAAATTTTACAACAAATCAAGATTTGCAAGTTTTGATCGATATAATAATATATCGATTGTTGTCAAATCAACATTTCTGTCCATTATAGGAGTCGAAACAAAGTTTTTTTAAATCAGGAACTGAATTATCCATTAAATGCAGGAAAAGCCGTTTCTAATTTTTATTCTCTGTTATTGCTGTAGGAGGAAGTTTGCGAGCTTCTGTCTAATTTTTGAAATTGAGTTTACACCAGAAGTACATGTTTGAGGTCTCCAGAATAAGATTTTTTTTTACTGCAGTCTATGCATATAACCGCAGAATTCTTAAAAATTAGTAGTTGAGGTACCACTAAAAGGATCCGGATAGTATTTGTCAATTGGAAGTGAAGTTTACCGATTTTTTTTTCTTTCAGCTTTTTTCTATTTTCCCAAAAAAGGCAAGACGATTTTCTTTAATCCAGCTAAACAATAAAGACCTATCATTTTTATTAGAAACATTTTGTAGGAAAAAATTGATTTGTGAAAGGTTCAAAGAAGTTGGAAAACTCATCTTTCCTATAAAGTGCCACTTCAATTAAATGAAGCTTCCATTCCTATATAATATGAAGGTTTATAAAATGCATTGCTAGAATTTATTCTAGAAGTTTAAAAAAATTGGTTAACCAGAACTGTGATTTTACAAAATAAGTTTGTGAGTTTTTGGAAATTTCCTCAAAAAGTGCCCTAAAATTTTCTGAGAAACTGGTGATGCTAAGTGGTTATTTATATATATATATATTCACTATATAAATGGCCATATATATATATATGACCCTATCATTTTTACTTGAATCATTTTTCAGGGAAAATTGATTTTCGGTGTGTTCTAGTAATTAATGGAAAATGTTTAACAACCATTTCAGTTTAAGTACTGGTAATGTTATAGTGCTAAACTACTATTTCAACTTGGGCGTACTAAGTGCGCTGCTTACAATATAACATTCAAGAAGTCCTTTAAACTAAAAACCAACAAGTATAATACCTGCTGTATTTATGTGTAATATTAAGACCATTATTATTATTATACCGCGTGCCTGATGGCGTGGGACCTAAGCCTATATGGCTTTTATCCCCCGATGCCCCCCATATCATCCCTTAAATAATCTCCGCCGGTATCCCAAGATATCCTTGAACTCTAACTCGCCCAGGCAATCCTGCGAGAGTGGTGCCCTCCCAAATACGCGAAACCTAGTACCAGCGGAACGGGGATACTGACATAGTGATACACCGTTTCCCTGACTCCGTCCTCGCAATTCTGTCCAGTCACTACCCCCACCAAGGTCTTCAGATCTGTCCTACTGAGGGACAGGAGATACTCCAAAACTCCCTGCTTAATTCCTTTTATAAATCTTTTAGCTTGGAGGCACTCCTGCGTGTCCCCCCAGTATTTCTCCAAGACTCTCATCTCCCAAAGTCTAATCTGTTTGGCGCGAAACTTCTTTGTGACGGCAAGGGCTGGTTCAGCAAAATGGTAATGATGATCCCTCCCTAGCCAACTGATCCGCCCTCTCATCGCCCGCATATCCGGGTATCCAATAGAGACGCACTTTACCCCTCCGAGCCAAAGCATTAAGCCTTCTCCTACATTCTCCCACTAGTTTCGAACTCCACCATGGCTTGCTCAAGCCATCAGTGCGGCCTGACTATAAGAGAAAATCCGCACCTCTTTGATCTCTCCCTGCCACTCCCCCACAAGGCGGCAGCATTCAACAATGCCCACCATCTCGGACTGGAAGACAGTGGCCAAATCACCCAAGACCACCGAACTCCCTCTATCCAACTCCTGCAACTATGCTCCCGCTCCTGACCGGCCAGCCCCCTCCTGCCTAGAGCCACTTGAATAACAACGAATAATGTCGTTACCCTGCTTCCGTTGGCCTCGTGAGGTTGTCATCCCTTACACTGCCAATACTGATCTCATAATCCCTCTCAAATCCCCATTTCTTGCTCGTCTCATGGAGTTTAGATAGCAGAAATCGGTTCACTCGCCAAATCTTATCATCGATCCTAGTGTGATCCTCCCGAAAGGTTCTCACCCATTCTCCCTTACTCCTCATTCTGAGGTACCCCTTCATCGCCTCACCCACCACCACATACTGAAGAGGGGTTAGCCCCAGCAACACTTCAGTGCCACCGTCGGTATTGTTCTCATCGCGCCAGTAATGGCCAGACAGGCCGTGCGCTGCACTCCTTGCAGCTTCTTGCTATTCCTCCCCACCAAGGAACAATCCACCATGTCACTGCGGCATAGAGTATCCTTACCTTCACAAACTTCTCGTAAATCCAGTAAATGCCTCGAGGATTAACTCCCTAGGTCTTACCCGCTAGTCTCCTACACTGCCAGAGAACTTTCTGCCTCTTCTCACAAACATGCTCAATGTGAGCCCGCCAATTCAACTTATTGTTGTTGAGGACCCCTAAGTATTTAACCTCGCTGCAAATTTGCAGTTCCTTACCGAAGACCCTAGGTCTCCTAAGCCCTTCAAGTTTCCTCTTCCTAGTGAATAGAACTAAAGAGCTTTTGCCCGGGTTGAAGGACAAACCATAGTTCCTGCACCACTGCTCCACATAAGGCAACGCCGACTGCATCAAGTCACACACCACACTCAGATGCCTCCCCGTGATTAAGATTACCCCATCATCACAGTACATCTGCAGGTAAAGCCCCCTACAGTTCATCTCCCAGAGGAGCTCATCGACGATGAGACACCGTAGGTGTGGAGACAAATTCCCTCCTTGGGGAAAGCCCCTACTAGCTTTCACCCTTCTCTCCGCGGCTCCCAAGCGAGAATAAACAATCTTCGAAGTCTGGAGGTTAACTATCCATCTAACCAGTGTCCCATCCACACCCCTCTCCTCCAATAGCACCCTAATTCTATCATGGCCCACGCTGTCGAATGCCATCTCAATATCGAAGAAGCATCCCAGCGCATACTCTTTGGACTCCAACGTATATTCAATTCTCCCCACCAATTATGGAGCGCAGTCTCCGTTGATCTTCCCGCCAAATAGGCATGCTGGTTTCCATGAGAGGTACTCTTATGTCACAATCCTCCACTAAGAACAGGTCCACCAACCTCTCTAAGCCCTTCAACATGAAGGACGCAAGGTTGATTGGCCTGTAAGCCTTAGGGTCTAAATAGTCCAACTTCCCCGATTTGGGAATGAACGCGACCCTACTAACTCTCCAAGCCCGAACTTAGGCTACCCCTCAGTATTCCTAACCACGTGCTGTGGAACATGTTCCAGCTTTCTTGAATCAACACCGGGTATCCCGGCGACTTGAATTTACTAAAAGAAGCGAATATCCAACTCGTCCTCCTCAAAGTAACCACTTTACTTGCTAACTCCTTACCCCGCAAATCTGCTCCCTGTACGCCAGGTAAAGGACCCGCGCTCTCTCCAACATACTCCACATTATCCGGTAAATGTCTATCCAGCATCACCCGTAACATCTCGCTACGGTAAGGTGATCTGTCCATTAGGATTCCTAATACTGTCCAATGACATCTCCCCGCTCTTACCTAAAAACCTGAAGACCCGGTTGACCTCCAGTTCCCCCTCCAGGGTTTCACAGAAAGTCCTCCAAGAGTCCATCTTCGTTCTCCGAATCTCCCTTTTGTACTCTCGCTTTGTCTGAATGAACCTTTCCCAGTCCTCGTTACTCCCCCTAGCCTTCCTCCTTAGCCGCCTCATCCGTCTGTTTAGAACAGTTAGTCGGGCCGTCCACTACTGGACCTTCCTATGCAGTACTTCATGCTCAGGGCATGAAGTCTCATATGCTCGAACAATCGTGCTACGTCAAGAACAATCTCTGACCAGGTTCTCCCCTCAACTGGCGATCTACTCGGACCTAACCTATCGTTCCTGAAGACCGAGGTGAATCTACCCAGTCAGTTCTTCTCGGATTTCGAAATTTCTTCACCTCACCCATCTTGAGACGCAGAGTGATTCTAACACCTCTATGATCGGACAGCGTCCAATCATCAATAACTTCCCAGCCGGACGTCCAGGACAAAAATTGTCTGGAAGCCGCAGTAATGTCTATCACTGCCCTTCTAAAAGAAAAAAATTTCTACTCACCATTGTCTCATTTCTACTCAAAAACTCCGCCATTGTCACCCCACGCCGGTTGGTATCGCTGCTTCCCCACAACGTGTTGTGCGAGTTGGCATGGAATCCGAACAGCAGCGGCAGGTTCTCCCTTTCGCACCACTCCACCAAACGCTCCACTGCTTGGCCTGGTGGTGGCTCTTCTGAGTCGTAAGGTAGGTAGACCGACGCCAAAACCAGCCTGCCTGTTGCCTCTCCTATCCTAATCGAAACTGCCGTCAAATCTCTAGAACAAAACTCCCTTAGCATTGAACACTCCATATGCTTAGACACTAGGACACAAGTCCTGGGCCTGTCTGCTCTACAATCAAAATGTTCTCAACCCCATACCACCCCATCCTGCCACGCCACCTCGGATGGTATAAGGCTCCTGTAATAAAACTTCCATCAAGGGTGTATCCCTTATGACCTCAGCCATCTCCGCCACAACTTCTCTGCTCCTGTGTGTGTTGTAATGATAGACAGAACATGAGCAGGCTACTTCCCTCCGCTCTCCTCCTTGCCAAGCTGGCCTCGATTTCTCTCCTCCTTCCCTTTGAAGATGATCCGGGTCAACTCATAGTAGGGCCTCCACTCCTTTTCCTCCAGAATCCGGAGTAAATGGGATCTATCCACATACCTTTATCCTTCTCAAAAGAGCTAGGACTCTCCAAAGATCTGTACGCAGACCAGGATTTTGCCCCGCCAAGCGTTCCAGAAACCTCTCTAAGGGACACCTCTTATCTGGCACCCAGACGGATACCCGAATTATCTTCAGGATATCCTCTCCCTCCAACATGACATAGTGGATTTCGTCTCTGGGTGTGATAGCCTGTCTGACTGTCCAAGCCCTAGTCCTCTCGTCGCCGCAGGTATGAGGAACATGCCCTCCCTCACCTCGCCAGATTCCTCAAATTGTGGCCACCAGCCTTCGTCAGTGGTGCCCTTCCTGCTCCCAGTATCATCCAAAGCACTCACTAATTGTGCTCTGACGTGCTCCGCGTCGTCCTCGGTCATAACTTCAACATCCGCTCTGACCACGGCGACCTATGGCTTCTTAGCCTTCTCCACTTTCGGGCGTTTGGCCTCGGGGGCGCTTTCTGGCGTCTCCTCCGTACCCTTCTTCTTCTTCTTTCTCTTTTTGCTGGACACCCTCGTTTTGGTTTCACTCGGGGTCCGCCTTCCGGCGGTCCCCTCGTTTCGACCAGGCGAGGTCAGCAGAAGCTCCTCAATACTCTTATTTAAACTCTCCGTGGAGGCACCACTCTCCAGGCCTCTCAAAGGAGAAGCCAGGAGGTTCCCGGCAGTTTCCTGCCTCGAGGATGCGCCCCCACTAAACTCACCTCTATCTTCTAGATTAGTGGAATAAATAGCCATGACTACCCGTCCTCAACATCACCGGAGACCTTCGTGGAGATTTTAGCACTCTCATTTGCCACGGACTGAGGGCCTTGGTTAATTTGTCCTTCCATGATTTGTTAAAAGTTGAAAGAGGGGGTATAGTTGTTGTGGTGGTGGTTCCGCAGAGCTAGAAAGCATCAAAGACATTTTCCGTGGTAGCCTGCTTCGTTTTGTGGTCATCGACCGGTTTCGGGCGTTCGCCCATCTTCAGGATGCGTTTTTCAGACAGTGTGACAACACAGACTTGCACAGAGAAAATTCAGTTTACACACTGACTCTGAATTTACTTTGTGCAAGTCTGTGTTGTCACACTGTCTGAAAAACGCATCCTGAAGATGGGCGAACGCCCGAAACCGATGAAATCGATGACCACACAATGAAGCAGGCTACCACGGAAAATGTCTCTGATGGGGGGTATAGTGTTAGTGAAATATGTATAAGTGTGGTGTTGAACTGTATGGTGTATGGTGTTTCCTCACCAGGTCCTGGACTAATCTACAACTACAACTACAGGTACCTGGACGAATCTCCAGCGTGTAAGTCGCTCATCCACATCCGCCCCAGGTCCTCCAGTGTCCAATAGACTCTCTGAAGTGAAGACCTGTTTTCAGAGGCCCAGAAATGAGCCTCGTCAGGGTAGCGTGAGATCGCCGGTGTGTCTGTGATGTAGAGTGAGTGAAACTGTTACCAGGCGGAGCAGAGTAAATGTTATGTAGCCACGTCGTGGTGTCTGCCGCCAGAGCCCGATTGGCCGTGCAAAGCACGTTGTCCAGTCCCTGCGGCGTGGACACTCGGGATGGCTCCAGCCCCAAAACTGGAATCGCCTAAGCTTTCCACCAATCACAGGTTGTTTAGGGACTATATTAAGACCACTAAACGATGGATACAAACAGTAGTTTTTAAGCAAATTTGTCAATTGTAATTGTAATAATTGCAGTAAGAAAAGTGGAGGCATTTGCTACTTGCCAGGCCATAGAATTTATAAAGAAAAAACAATGATAAAAAAGCCCTATTACTGTCGCACTCACTAATATATATATATATATATATATATTTTTAAATCGCAACAACCTATGTGGTCATTGGTCAACATTGTGTCGCCTCAATGTCCTCTCGATGCACACAAAACCGTTTATCACTGGACACTGGGCTTCAGAGACTACTAGGAAGAGAAAATCTATGGTCAACAACGATTGGACTTGAAACTAGGACGTCCGCGTGCGTACCAGCCACTACCACTGTGCTAATCCCTTCCCTTCTAATTATTATTATTATTAATAATAATAATATAAATTAGAGTATATTTATAATTAGACCAATACTCAAAGTAGGTACTCAGGAATATTTTTATTCATCTCTCCCAATGTCATTTGTTTTTCTGGACTATTTATTCTAAATTTCCCTTCTGTTTATGATTAATTATAGATAGATTTTCATTATTTTGAAATTCATATTTCCAAAGGAAATGTTAAAAAAAAATTCTTGTCTTAATTTTAAAATTATTCTTTGGGCAATTAAAAGCTTTTTAAGTGGCCTTACCTCTCCGTAAAATTCCTTTTCTCTATCGATTTTCTATGTTTTATTTCTAGTATGGTAACAAAACGATTCTTATTTATAAAATTCTTACAATTTTCCTGTTGAAGTTTGGTACTATTATATCAGTTTCATTAATTGATTTAAAACTGTCCTTATCAACTACGCTCCCCGAAGTGTAGGTATAATAAAAAAAAAATTTAGCTCGACATTGTTTAATTAATTTTTATTAATTATTGATTATTACTGATTATCCTTGTTAGCCAATTGCTTCAAAAGCTATTAATTGCAGAGAAAATAATTTTAACATTAAAACAAGATTTTTTTTTAACATTTCCGGGGGAAATCTGAGTTTTAACACTAAAAGAGGCTTGTAGAAAAAAATATGATAATTTTCGAAGATATATTATCTATTGTAGATTCCTAAATGAGAAATGTATAATAATTAATGAAATAGAATAATTAGTGATAGACTTTGGGGAACTGGCTGATAAGGCTTATGCTGTAATCTATAATACCATTTCACTAATGTATCATCTGGTGGGTGGGAATTAAGGATACTAACATTTAGAAAAAATTCAGACACTAAAAACTGATTTATTTATTACAGTAAGAAATGCCCGGTGATTGTTTCAAATCATTTTTTTTTAAATAGTTAATTTGTGTTTCATCATCAAATTATGCCAATTGTTTGTAATGATTTTTAGATTGTAAGGATGAACGCTTATATCAAACAGCAAAAAGAAGAATATATCAATAAGCTTAATCAAGAAAGCGATGAAAATGCTTTAAATAAGGTAGAAATTCAAATTGAAATTACCGGCTTGTAAATGCCTTTTTTAACCAAGTTATAAAATTCGATTGATAGAGTAAAGTAATTTATTTCGAAAATGATTTTAGCAAGAAGTAAATATTTTGAATCAATTGCTCAAACAAAATCAAGTAGAAATTCATCGACTTAAATCACAGGTAATTTTTAACTTCAAATGTTTGGCTTTTTAATATAGAATATCTCAATAAAGAAAGCTTGCACTTTTGTTTGGCACGAGTTATCAACAAAAAAAAATAATAATAATAATAAAGTGAAATTGCAGCTTTTTTATGCGAAACTTGAATATTCTCCTTACTTTATTTGTCTTGTAAGTCTTGTATATTTCTTTCAAATAACAAGTGTTTTATCCAATTTTATCAATCTCGATTAATCCAGGTTTAATGTTTGTTATTAAAATAAAGTATTAAGTTGTTTTCAATAAATTATATTTAAAGAAAAATAAAAATCAGTCGATTAATTCCGGAAATGACTAGTTTTGGAAAAAATCTTTCCAAGCAGTTATATACTATAATGACAATTTAATTTATATCATTTCGTGCATTGAGCATAAATGTTTTAACACAGAATACGTTTTTTGGGAGGCACCTATTTGGCAAAAGGCGAACATTTCTCACATGAAAAAGCAAGCGTGCGTTTTCTCATAGCGAGGTAGAAAAGTAAAAACGTATTCTGCGCATGTTGCAACTGTCATATGGCAGATTGAATTTTTTTTCCTTGCTGACAATGCTATAATCGTATCGTGGCCACCTAAACCTGTACTGGTGGCCATATCAAATAATATAATAAAAAACTGAATTTACAGCACAACACTTCTTGCAGGTGTTTACATTGCAAAGTGTTAAGGAACAATTACAATCCACTACTGGAATAAATATATCAGAACAGAGCAACGAATTAAAAGTAAGCAATGATTTCGTTTTTAGCTTATATAAAACTGTTTATTTCAAAGTGAGATTTACTAGCATTCCTTTTACTGATTTTCAGTTGGTTAAAATGGAAAATATCCGCATAAAAAGAGAATTGGAACAGACAATTGGATTAAATTATTCCCATCTCAAAAATAATGAAGAATTAAGAGAAAAACTGAAACAAGTTCAAGATGAGGTTGGATGCATTAACTAATCTAAAGATGTTTTTTATTAATTGACAAGAAGCATAATATGAAAAAAAAATTCACATTACAGGCATATACCCTACACGCACGAGCTTTGAAACAGAAGGAACAATTGAATTATTTAATTGACGAGTGCAGACAGTTCAAAATGGATAAGGTTAGCTAAATTTACATGGAAGTATGCTCGACAGTTTTGTCGTGAAATCAATGAAGGTTTGAGTCTCTCCGGTTTTCGTACATCGGAGCAACTCAAATCCGTTAGTGATTTCATTAATGATCTAGAACTCGGGGACTTCCAAGGAGAGTAGGTGCACTTAGGTCTTAAGAGCCATTGCGCTCCCGAAATAGCTTAAAACATACCTGTCTCTTTAATCAAATGCCATCTCGCCAGTAGATGGAGCAACCGGGCTAGGAAGAAGACAAAGATAGGAGTTATAATTAATATCATACCTCTAAGGAAGAAGATCAAAACCTCTAAGGAAGAACATGGAGTGGAAAATACATGGGTTTCTCTGTCGAGAAATGGTTTTGGACAGATGGCAGCCATAACAAATCTTGCGCCCAACTTGCAAATTTGTCAAAATTTCATAATTTAGCTGATAACCAAGCATACAATTCGCTTAATGTTTTGTCTATTTATCTTATCAAACTTCAAAAGGTTTGATTGTTTTGATTGTTTGATTAATGACATCTGTTAAAATAAGAAATACCATTTTCGCTGACTAATAATGCGTAAGTAAAAATTTTGTGAAATTCCTTTTTAAGTGCTGTGAGTGATTTATTATTGACTAACCTCAAACGTGTGAGTACTTTTTGTCATTTTTACTTATTAAATAGTGTGGTTGCAGTTAGTCAGTCGCCCGCGGGCTCCCACTAGGGCACAGTCCCATTAGGGCTGTTTAAGATGAACACGCCAGCCAATTCAGAGCAATCTAATTAGGCATTCAGCCATTAAAAATGGATTCATCTCAATTTACATTTGCCGCCACTAATAATGATTGTTTCGCACCAGTTATTTACGATCGCAATAAAAAACACAAACTCACCAATATTCCTAATGGTATTCCTGTTTCAAATAAATATGCAGTTCTGTCTTCGGACGATGAATCTGAAAATGAATCAGAAGAACCTAATTCGTCATAAGCACTTAATTAACAAAACGCCAAAACCTGCATTTGAAATGCCTCCTATTGTGATGTATTCACAATTTAAAAATCAGAATAACACCTTAAGGTTTATATCTGGGTTAAAACCTGGATAAAATACCTGGGTTAATTGAATTTAAAATAAAAAACGACAGAGTACTCATATATACTCAAAACTTGAACGACTACAATTTCTTTAAAGATGCAAATCTGGTAATGAATTTCATACATATTCACCTCCTTCTGATCTTGGACCCAAAATGATTGTTTATCTTCCTTTGGCGTTAACTCCGAAAGATACCAAAGCAGATTTAGAAAGTAAAAATTTCAATGTAATCGATGTCAGTCAGTTTCTTAAAAAAGAGCAGAAGGGTTCAGCCATAGTTTCTCAGAAACTACCAGTGTATGCTGCCACATTTGGCCCGAAAACAACTTCAACAACTTGGCCCTATAATTACTGCAGTTAAAACTATTCTTCAATGCAGAATTCAGTAGCAAAAATATAAAAGTTGAAATGCAGTTACTATTTACTACAACTGTCGAACTATTGGACATCTCTCAAAGAACTGCTTCAAAACACAGGCTGTGAGTTGTGTGCTGAAAAGCACAACTCCTCCATCTGTCCTTTCAGAGAGACAGCAACTGCGCTTAAAAGTGCCAACTGCGGCGGCAACCACAAGCCAACAGACCAAAAGTGCCTTGCCATATTCAGGAGGCAGAAAAGAAGCGAAACAGGCTATGCACACGCCTCTCGACGTGCAACTCAGATAGTCGACATCGTTTCAACTACAATGCTGCTGATTTTTCCTCAGCTCTCCTCTCGTTCATCAGCTAAACTTGGCCTTCTACTGGAAAATTGCCGAATCCATAACAATCGCAGAACTCTAGACTTAGCTCCCTTTTTCAAGAATTCAGAAATATGTTTATTATTCAAAAAATTGTCAGTGTTATAAAATCAAGTCACAGAAATTAAATGCTTCCTACTAGATCTCTTGTCCAAAATAACTGCCGCAGTCGAAGGTGTATGTTTGTTATCCGATTAATACCACTACTTAATACTGTTCGTTTAAATTTTATTTAATGAATCCCAGCAATATATGTAGACTTCTTGAATGGAATTAAATTTTTTTTTAAAACAAAGCCAATGAATTATATCAAATACTCGCAGAGAGATGTATGGACGTTTGCTATCTATGCGAAACCAAACTGAATCCTAACCAAAGGTTTAAAATTCCTGGTTTTCTATTCATAGGAATGACAGGAATACTCGTGGTAGGGTGTAGCAATAGCTGTTAAAACTAACATCAACCACGAATCCATTGCTTTACCCTCAATCTCCTGCAGTAATAATTTCCTGTAACAACCTCCTCTCCGAAGAATTCGTTCTAACAACATATTGGACCTCCTAACTATTCACATAAAGGTACTAATATTGGTCGATCTTAACGCCAAACACTCAGCCTGGAACTGTAGCTCTAATAATCCAATAGGTGAAACTCTCTTTGGTCTCTTATTCCAGCACAACTTCGCCATTGTCACTCCAGATATTTTTACCCACTATCCTCCTCCTTCCCGTCAGCCCAGCGTCATCAACATAATGCTTGTCAAAAATATCCGAAATTACACTTCTCCACAAAGCCTCCCTATACTTAGCTCCGATCATAATCCTGTTTCAGTAAACCTACTCACTACGTGCACTACTCTTCCGCCTGTAATAGACTAAACTACCGCAGAGCTGACTGGAAGAAATTCAAAGACATTATCAACTCTAACACAAACCTTCTCAATATTCCCTCTGACATCCCTTCCTTAGAAAGAGCTATGAACCAATTTACACAGTTGATCAAAACGCAGTATCCCTCAACGACACCTCAGATGCTATATACCGAAATTTATAGTCACTTACAATTACTAATTAAACTAAAGAACTCTTTTAGACATACCTACCAAAAATATAGATTTCCCATTTATAAAAAACTATTAAACAAGTTTCAAACGCTAATTCATAAACTACTGTACACTTGGCGTAATCAGAAATGGTGTAATTTCATATCTCAACTCGACTACAACAGCATCTCCTTTTGGAGAACAGTAAAATATTTCAAAGCACCTTCCATCACCACAGATGTTCCTCTTATCTACAGCAGCATTACTTACTCTCGGACTTAAACAAATCTAGCATCATGGCAGTTAATTTGAACAGTTACATAAACAAAACCTCGACTTACGCACGCACTGTAACTCACTCACGCAAAATATCCCAGACGGTTAAAAAACATCTGACAAGAACATTTACTCCTCGCCACAGCAAATTTACTACAACTAAAGAAGTCACTGCTGTTATCCGCTCCAGAAGAAATAAGACTTCTCCATGCTCAGACGGAATTTCTAACATATTACTCAAAAATCTTCCCCATAAAGGCATAGTTCACCTTACCATTCTCTTCAATAAAATGCTCTCTCTAAGCTATTTCCCTGAAGTTTGGAAAATGTCCAAAATTATCCTCATTCCTACACTCGGCCCCCTTACTTCCCCTCCTTCCCCTTACCTCCCCTCCTAGTTATCGACCAATCTCCTTACTACTTTCCGTTAGCAAAATCCTCGAAAAAATAGTCCTATCCAGATACTCAGAACATCTCGACTCTAAGAACATACAACTAACCAATACATTGGCTTCAGACCAGGTCTTTCCACAGAGCTCCAACTGACTAGAATAGTTTACGACATTACACCAACTTTCATTACGAAAAACATACTGGCATGATACTGCTCGACATAGACAAAGCCTTCGACTCTGTCTGGCATACGGGACTTCTCTTTCGCAATGAATACAGCTTCCATCCATATCTTACTAAACTACTACACTCTTACCTTGCCAACAGAAAACTTTGCATTCAGCTAAACACGGCCTCCTCTGACTCCTACCCAATAGCAGCAGGTGATCCTCAAGGTACTATCCTGGGCCTGACCTACTCATCACCTACATTAATGCTCTTCCAAACCTCCTCATATCAACTTAGCCCTATACGCTGATGATGTTGCTTTATACACATCATCATAGAGAATTGATACTTTTACTCACAGACTTACATAATAATAGACAAACTGACTGCAATAGACAAACTGACAAAATACTGCCCTAAATGGGAAATGACAGTAAATCATGGCAAAACAAACGCCATACTGTTTACTAAAAGCAGACCTACAATCAACAGATCTCTTGGAAGGACAATGTCAGTTATCTCGAAAAAACTCTGGACAACAAATTGAAATTCATTCTGGGCAAAGTGAATTCTGGAAAAATGACTATAAGACAACTCTTCCCGTTACTCACGCGGCTCAAAAATGACCACACAAAACAAACAACTACTGCAAAAAGTCATCATCAGACCGATGTTACTTTACGCTTCCTTCGCCTGGAGCCTGACTAGTAACTGTAACATCAAAAAACTTCAGATAATCCAGAACAAATTCCTAAGACTTGCGACTGACTCACCACGACACACCAAAATCGACCTACTTCACGTAAAATCTCGCCTTCAGATGGAACTGCAAGGATAGAAAGAAAACAAAAATGATTAAGAAAGAATACAGCCAGCATGGAAGGAGGTGGGGTGGATGGGTTTTCATTTCCTCTCGCGAAATGGTGATGACCTCAAGGTGCAGATGATACTCCCGAGGAATTCAAGAAAGCAATCGTCCAGTGCGTAGTTTGGCTCTATCAGATGAAAGTAGCTTGGGATTAGGAAAGAAGCAGACACGGCGCCCGGTTCACACCGCGTAGAGTCAGGATAGGCTTGATGTCGAAAGATATCCTCGATTCCAAGTTGGGCGCAGAAATCCAGCGCCAAGCTTGTATAATCGTCAAAATTCCCACAAAGATAATCTGCTAAGAGTCCATTGTAGTAACATTTTCGTAAGGAGGCCAATCCGTTCTATCAGACCTCCTCCTTAGCTTACTTTCTTCTCCCTCCCTCCCAAAAAAGGGATCAGTATGCGTGAGCATAATGAACTCTCTAAGAGTAATCATTTGCCATAATGAGAATAGGGATTTGATTGGAGATAGGAAGAGTATTTTGGAAACATGGTCAAGATATTTCAAAGGGCTGCTCAACCCGTCTGGTGTTGATGAAGACCAAGTTTTTCCCAGACAGCTCATCGCAGAGGATGAGGTCATTGAAGAAGAGGAACCGCCGGAACTGGAAGAAGTAATGATGTAATTAGCGCACTTAAAAATAATAAGGCGGCAGGAGAAGATAGAATACCGTCCGAATTACTCAAGTATGGTGGAGAAGGATTAATAAAGGAAATTTGCAGCCTCATTTGGGACATTTGATGGGTGAGAAGATGCCTGAGGGTTGGAACACCGCTATCATTTGCCCTATTTATAAAAAAGGTTATAAGTTAGAGTGCCATAGTTATCGCGGAATCTCTCTTTTAAACACGGCGTATAAAGTATTTTCGGCCCTTTTGAAGAATAGGCTGAATAAATGGGCGGAGAAAATAATTAGAGAATACCAGAGCGGGTTTAGACAAAGTAGGTCTACCACGGACCATATATATATCTCTTCCATGAGAATGAGATGGAAAAAACATATGAATATGACTTTATTCTCCATCATCTATTTATTGACTTCCAACAGGCTTATGACAGTCTGGAGAGAAATGAGCTGCTGCTGTGAATGAAGCAGTCTGGCATCCCAGCAAAATTGATCCGGCTCACCGGAATGACATTATCCGGTACAAAAGGATGTGTGAAGGTACAAGAACCGTTCCTCTTAAGTAAAGGCCTGCGGCAGCGGGACCCGCTCTCCCCCTTACTTAGGTGGGATGGATGGGTTTTCATTTCCTCTCGCGAAATGGTGATGACCTCAAGGTGCAGATGATACTCCCGAGGAATTCAAGAAAGCAATCGCCCAGTGCGTAGTTTGGCTCTATCAGATGAAAGTAGCTTGGGATTAAGTTAAGAGATTAATTTAGCTCTAGAAAACGCAGTAAGAGCCATACGGACAAGCCCCAATGGCACAATCTATAATAGATTAAGTCAACATTTGGCATACGCGGACGATGTCGTCTTGACAGGGAGAACCAAAGCAGCGCTGGCGGGTTCTTTCCAAGAATTTGAAGCGGCTTCGAAGAAACTGGGCCTAAAAATAAATCAGGCAAAGACGAAGTTTATGGTGTGTTCGCGAAGAAATCTGGGTAGTAATGAAGCACTTATATGCGCACCTTACAAGTTTGAGAGGGTGTCATCTTTCAAATATCTGGGAGCCGTTATAACCGAAAGGAATGAAATGGGCATAGAAATAAAAGGTAGGTTAACGGCAGGCAATAGGTGTTTCTGGGCACTGCAGAAGGTGTTAAGTTTTCGAGAACTATCTAGGGAGGCAAAACTAATCGTCTATAAAAGTATATTGAGGCCAGTGGTTGCGTATGCCAGCCACTTGGAGATGTGGGTGTTAACCAAGGAGGACGAAAGACTGCTAAATGCTTGGGAGAGGAAGATTCTAAGGAAAATCTTTGGCCCAGTGAAAGAAGGAGAAAGGTACAGAATTAGGAAGAATAGTGAAATAAGAGCGCTGTACCAGGAGCAAGATTTAGTAGGATGGATTAAGAGGGGAAGATTGAGATGGCTAGGGCATGTAATGAGAATGGAAGATTCCAGATTCCCCAGGAAAATAGTGGATGGGCACCCAAGGGTGGCGAGAAGAAGAGGAAGACCGAGGATTAGGTGGCTGGATGATGTAGAAGAAGACACCAGAAATCTGGGAGTAAGGAGATGGAGAAGGATTGCTTTAGTGATAGAGGAGTGGGATAGGGTGACAGAGGAGGCCAAGGTCCTTCGTGGACCGTAGAGCCAAAGGAGAAGAGTAATCTGGAGTGCCTCATCCCATCACACCGCCCCTAGAGAAGATGTTTTATTTTATGAGCCTGCACCAAACTTGAAAAATTGTCAGAATTCCTTCAAAATGGCTGAAAACTCTATGGGGATTCGTAAGAAGGCAGATCTTTCCATCGGGAAAGTTATCCTTCTTAGCTCCCATTTTGCTCTCCCCTTGAAAAAGGTTCAATGTGCATATTCACAGTCCCACATGCGGCCTCAGTAATGGTGGCAGGTGCATTATCTTATCTATTAATTTTTAGAGCATATTGATAGAAATATCGAGAGAAAGTCGTGGACAGTGTTTCACGCTAGATTTTTTTTAAGTTATAAAGAGACTGACAATTATCCAGAGCAGAAACCAACTCCTGGGTATTATGTTTGATCCAAAATTATCTTTAATTGTTAACGAGTCAATTTTAAAACGACAGATAAATTTGGTATTTGTTACACCTTTTATAAATTCACTTAAATATAATTTATGGGATCTAGATGAGTTGAAGTAAAAAGCCATATCTACTGCTAACTAAAAGATATATTATTGCTCCCTTGAATATCAGTATTTTATTAACCTGTGGGTACAGTAAAGCCAAGTAGTTGCACCCATAAGTTACCTCTGCAAGTCTTTATGTATTGTGTGAGTGGTGCTACCAGCATAAGTGTTACTCGTGTTGCTAAAGTGGATTACTCAAAGGGACGCCATATCCCTGAAGTTTGTCCTTACGGGAGATTAGGGTGTTAACAGGAATTAGGTCTGTTTCATTAGCAAATAAGATAATCTTAAAATACTTGTTACTTTAAACCAAGTAATAATTCATTAAATTATTTGTAACTCAATAATGCAATTATAATAGGATAGAGTTGAAAATGAAAAGGAAGATCTTGTTAATGAAATAACAAATTTAAAAGAGCAACTTTCATCCGTTAGAGGAAGTGAATGTAAAATTGCAGCAGAGATGATAAAGAATAGTCAAAAAATCTGTCAATTAGTTCATGAAAAGGTAAATAATGTTTTTAATTTGAAACATAACTATTCTAGTTAATTATTTTTATGAAATATCAAAATATAAATTATATATCAAGTTGATGATAATAATTCATCAACTTGCATTATTTGAAATATATTTTAGGCATAAAACTTTGTTTGGTTAGACAAGTTGCCTTCCAAATAGTTCAATGCATTATTTGAAATATATTTTTGGCATAAAACTTTGTTTGGTTAGACAAGTTGCCTTGGAAATAAAATTTTTATAATGATGTCTAAGCGCTGTTGTTTGCATCAATTTTACTTCCTCTCAATGTTATGAGAACGTCAGGTTTTCGAAATTGAGTATTGCATCTTTTAATAGGAAATAATGAAATGAGGCCGAGGTTGAGTATGATGTGCACATTTCAAAACAAAAAATAAAAAACACTGAAATCTCGAAATTTGTTATTCCGCAAGAGATCACCAGAGGTTCTGATAGTGTGGTTTCGGTTAACAAATCAATTAACAGGGACTGAACCTTTGTTTTTCTTCTATTATTCGTAATTCTTTCAAAAACTGCTTAACGATACTTTCAAGTTTGGCCATATAAATACTCATATAAAGATTTATGCTTTTATTTACAAAATTTCTTTTGGAGAAACGATTCTAAACTAGCTACTCATAGAGTGGAGTGCAGTTGTATAAAATAAAATTTTGAATAAAATTGCATTAAAAAAAAAAAGCGGTGTCCTAATTATCTTTACAATATTTACATGAATTCGTTGATTTTCTTAAAAAATATATTAATAACTACATACAAATTTGCTAAAATGAATAAACGTAAAATAGAAATCGATGGAAATGAATATGAATTATAATGTTCATGTTTTTTGAAAAGTCTGCCTCTAGGTGAGATAGATTATTACTTGCTTGTTTCTTTCTCTGAATCCTTCTTTCAATGACTCCTACAGAGTAGATCCTTCAAATAATGATTTTTGAGCTTCTAATTTTTTTATTTTTCTATTTTTTTATTTATTGAAAACAAATTTGTTATTTTAATGAAAAAGTTCTTCACTCCTAAAATTTTGGAAATATGTACTTATTGTTTAAGGAAAAGGAATTTCAGACAGATTTAAATTTTTAGGCGCCTCTACAAAGCAATGTTAACGTCACTTTTTTTTAAATTTCATAAAAAATGATAATTGAATAATATAAAACATGTATTTTGGATTTCTAGAAAATTATAATAAAAAATATATAACAACTGATTTTCAAGAAAATGTCCAGCATTGAAAATGTTATATGGTTTTTTTTTGGCTACATCATAGCAACATTTATTGGTGAATGGTCATTTTTCTGTTATAATAATAGTTTGAATTCGAAATTGGGAAGGGAATAGCTAAGTGGTTAGCGTATTGGACTCCCACGCGGAGGACCCGGGTTCGAGTCCAGCTGTGCTAACCTTAGATTTTTTCTCCTAGGAGCCTCTACAGCTCACTGTCCGCTGATTGACATTGTTGTATGTAACGAGAGAACACGGTCCGGAGGCTGGCAGAGCACTGAGAAGGCTCCGGGTGCCAATGACCAATAGATGTTGACGCGCCTTAAATTTAAAAAAATCGAAATTGGTTACCCACCGATAAAAAATATTCCCCTCAGAAAAGGTCGAATAATAATTAATTCAAACACATTATTATTTTTTTTTTTTTTTTAATTTTAGGCGCGTCAACATCTATGGTCATTGGCGCCCAGAACCTTCTCATTGCACTGCCGGCCTCCGGACAGTGTTCTCCCGTTACAGATAACACTGTCCATTACCGGACAGTGAGCTGTAGAGGCTCCTAGGAAAAAAAAATCAATGGGCAGCACAGTTGGACTCGAACCCGGGTCCTCCCTGTGGGAGTCAAGTACGCTAACCACTTAGCTATTCCCTTCCCCCATAATGTTTTTTGACAAATTAATAAGGTAACTAGTTCGACTGTCTCCGCAAAAGTTCGGCACTCATTCGGGATTGAAATGTTCCCTTCATTCCCATTCTATAAAATAAAAGAGTCGCTACGTTACTTTACCTTCCCATAAAACATTATCAATGTTAAAAAAAAAAATGGTGTGAAAGTTCACACGACTTTCTCCAAAATCTATTCTATAAAGATGTCCTTCCGATTAACCGATTTTCTACATATTTAAACAAAATCACCGATTTTATATAGGTGGTAAAATCATAACATATTATACAGAGGTGAGACTTTAGAGGAAAGTATAACGCTACTGTTCCCCCAAAACCCCCAAAAAATCAGTTTTTCCGGGAAAATGTTTCAATTAAAAGTGGATAGGAATTTATGTTTATGTATAGTATACAAAGTTTAGAAGAAAGTCGTTGGAGCCGTTTTCGAAAAAAATACGAAATACCCAGTAAGAGGAAGTATTGCGATCGTGCGATTTATTAAGCATCCCATCCACGCATGCAGTTGTATTTAAAGGGAAGGCTAAATTCACAGTTGAACATTTGCTGAACAATAAAGTATTTTAAATAATTTAAATAAGGCGGACTTTGCTGAAATAGTTATGATATTAGTTGTTAACTGCAAAGTCGAAATTATTGATTGTTGAAAGGCGAACAAAATTGATTGTTGTTGTAGTGGTTGGTTCCGGAGAGCTGGAAAGTATCAGAGACATTTTCCGTGGTAGCTTGCTTCATTTTCTGGTCATCGACGGTTTCGGGCGTTCGCCCATCTTCAGGATGCGTTTTTCAGACAGTGTGACAACACACACTTGCACAGAGCAAACTCAGTATTACGGGGCTGGAGTGGTAAACTGAGTTTGCTCTGTGAAAGTCGTGTGTCACAAGTTGAAAAGCCATACCGGAAGCATGGGCACAAAATGAAGGCTACCACGGAAAATGTCTCTGAAAATTGATTGTCCTCTTGGGAGGAGTTAAACTATCAGAACTTTTACTTTCTCTTAATCCTAGTAAGGGCAAACATTGCGATCGTGCCAGATTTTCGAAATTGAGTTTTGTCGAAATTGATTTTCGAAATCTTTGTTTCGGCGTCCTGAATATGGGGAAAAAAAAATTTAGCGAATGGTTTATATGTGTGTATGTATTTGTAAAATATCTCAAAAACGAAAAGTTGCAGGAAACTCAAATTTGGTATTCCGTTTAGGTTCTACCACCGCACTAGATATCGTGCAAATCCATCAACCAAAAGTGCGAATTAAATGAATTTTTTTTTTTTTCAGTTTTTTTAATTTTCTTGAAAACTGCTCCAATCAAATCCTTCTAAACTTCGTGCACTATCTATACATATAAATAGCTATCGGCGCTAATGGCCAAGGCAGTCGATGCGCCAAAAAAAAAAAAAAAAATAGCTATCACATTCATTACAAACATTTTCCTTTTTGGGGTTCTAGGAGGGAATACTAGCGTTTGCTTTCCTCCTAAGTATCACTCCAGTATATTGTTTAAACTATACTTAATGTTAATACATAATAATAATAATATACTTTATTCCAAAATTATAAAAAAACAATCAAATATTCAACTTGCTGATAATCAACAGTATATATGGCTTGGATAAGTATCCTCAGCAGGACAATTTACTGTATCAAAATAAAAAATGAATATAAGAAAAATTAAAATAAAGTAAAAGATAATTAATTTCTTACTTAATTTCGATTGTTAATATACATTAGAACCATTGATAGAATTCCAAATTTCAAGTAAATCTGTTAACCACAAGTGCGATTTTTGCGAAAAAAAAAACGATTTTGTTTAAACTTGGAGTGCTGCTTGCTGCATAGATAGAAATGAATCACTTTGAAAGATTTTTCTGTGGGGATTGGGGGTCTGCAAGTTAATTTAAATTTAAGTGAAATGATCATCATCGTTTTTATAGCTAAAAACATTATAACGTTGCAATTTTAAATTTCTTAATTAAATTGTAATAATTGGACTAAACAGAAAGTCGTGTGTTTCACACCATTTTTTTTATGTTAAATATTAATTGGTAGTACACTTTTTTATAAATAGGCTGCTATTTTATAAGATCCGTAATTGATAATTAATTGATTTTGTCTTAGTTTAATTAACAAGAAAAATTATAATAACTACGATTCTGATTTACTAGAATAAAGTTTTAATCTTCTCTTCTTTAATCTAGTGGTACCCATGATTATATTCTGTGGTTTGTTTCTAAAAGGGCCAATGTCAATTTTTCACGCAAATGAGTTATTGGACCTCACAACCATTTTTTAACTGAGTTTTATTTAATGCTATAACGGCCAATGTCTATGTCTAACAATGTGAAAGATATATATATCGAAAGAGCCAAACTCATACAGGAATTTATCTTCAAAAATAATGAAAAAAAGGGCCAAAGTCAGAAAAAAAACTACATGGTGGCACATAGAGATATCGTAATTAGTGTACATTAATCATCACTGACCCCCACTTGACATAGGAAAAAAACATTATCCTGGAATTCATAGTTTTTTTTTAGTACAGTTCACAAAAGAAAGTGTTAAATTTTAAATGCTCATTTATACAGAAAACGTGGTTTCTGACATAGGCCCTTTTAGTAGAACCAAGCCACAGTATATATATATATATCTTTTTTAACAAGGCAAACAAAATAATCCCAATAATTGCAAATATCACTCTGCCTCTATATGTAAGCTATATTTAAAATGATGTTATTAAATGTAGGAGAATCTCGAAAAACGTTTAGAAGACAAAATAGAAGTGAACAAGAAATTGGAGAATGTTATTAATGAATTGACCAAAGAATGTGATAAATTGAGAAATGAAGTATGTGAATACTAAAAGATTTTTCTTACTTAATTAATTGTAATATTAGAGAAATAGTAAGCTATTAGTTCCTAACTTAAATGGCCTAAACTCTTATTAATCGAAGAAATGCAGTGATAAGACTGTCCAATTTGATTTATAGAAGCAAAGAAGAACATTAAGCATAAGCGATTAAAATTTATTTTGTTAAGTCTGCGAAGAGAATTACAAGAGTAACATTCTAGAAAGGATGTTAGATACAAATGTAAAAAGTTCAAAAGGGTTATTAATAATCTTAAAAAAATAACATAATAAAAATCTTGTCGATTCAAAATCTTGGAGAAAATCCTAATTGAATGAAAGCTCTATACTTATAGTTCCAGTTGTAAGTATGTAGCTCTCAATCTTTACAATTGATCTGATTATAAGATGTGGCAAAAAAAAAAAAATTACGACCTCTTTCAATTATTTGACAAACAAACAAAATTTTATAAGATTAAAAGGTACACAGTTAGAAATGGTTGTTTCATGAAGAAAAATTGGCCATTATGAAATAGATTTTTTATAAAATTAGTACTTTTAGAATTAGTAATATTATACTGGAAGTTTTGTGTCGGTCCATGGATAATACTATCCTCATTGCACTTTGCAATACTGCTGGCTTTTTCTATAGTCGCTTTGCAAAATTGCTTTTATTGATTTTGTACACATTTAGAAGGCCGGTACAGCTTTTTTCAATTTAAAAGAACGATCTGTGAAGAATGAATCATTGAACTGTAGATCAACATATCATTAGCATAATATGGGTTAATTCAATACATTAACGGAAGGAATCCTTGGAGATTGGCGTTGATCGTCATTTTAAGGGGGTGTTGTTTGGAAGTTTCAAGTGTAGTTGATGGAAAAGTGATTACAAAACCAAATTCTCTGTAATTTAAAGAATCTTTTAGATTCTCTGATGTGAGCTTTTTGTATTATAAGTAGTAGTCTGTAACATATAAATGTGTTATTGTGAGTGTGTAGGTTACTCACGGTTAGCTAAACTCGGTTACATAAACTGATTCTGCTGTAGATGTTTCAGTGCTCGTTGTAACAGTGTAAGTGTTGTTTGTGTTGTTAAGTTAGGATATCCGCAGGAACGTCAAGCTTCCTAAGGAAGTGGCTCACAAGATAGCCCTTCTAGTGGAGGGATGTGCGGGCACTCAAATTTATATTAGTGGGTCCTATTAGTACTACCACATATTATATCTCCTTTGTAGAAAGAAAAATTAACTAAGGGCTCCTACTATGATTATAAAGCTCCTAAGCCTATAACACTATGGATCTCGAAGGAAGTTCCCTTATAGACTATATGGCAGCATGGATAAAACTCCACCACAATTTCACTGTGAATGCGTTCATTTCGCCTGTGGACGATTTCAAGATTTTAGCGGGAACATGGCCGTAGAACTAGCATCTATTAATGATAAGGATATGTTGTGAGATAAAGCGGGGCACTTAATGGACCTAGTTCTAGCTTAAGTACAATCTTATCACCTAAAAAATTAGAATTAGCCCTACTAAATGAAATTAGTATGAAGACGGTTGGCTTATAGCAAGCTCAACTCAGAGTTGTACTTCTTTGAGTAAAAGAGAGTTGTACTTCTTTGAGTAAAAGAAGGAGAAGAAAAAAGTATGAAAATATTTGCCCGGAAATACCTTTTTACCTTTTTAGAATTTCTCTTCATTGTCAGAAAAACACGATTCCCCCCCCCCCTAGTTTTCAATCCTACGTTATCAATTAAAAACTGAATTGTAGAAATGATCATTAGAAAGAAGTTTCCTTTTTGAATGTTAATTTGTTCCTTTAATAAATATAAAAATAATAGTTGAATTTTCATTTATCCTTCCTTAAACAAATGCAGGTGTTGAAAAAGACTTGATTCATTAACGAATTTTTCTCTCCTCAAAAATCATTTTTAACAGCTTATTGATGTCAGCTTGTTGTCAAGGAAGTAAATATTAGTAATGCCTATTTTTCAGGCGGGCCTGATGTACAACTAAAAATTAGGTGTCATGGACTGGGGCAGAAGCACTTACTTTTCTGTAAACATTTTCTAATCGAATATTTAGCATTATACGCGGGACTAAAACTGGGCACCTCCCAGTTACAAGTCCAAGCTTATAACCGCTATACCAACACCTGCCCTAAGTAAAGAAAGTATGCGACATAGCCGAGAATAATTTTCAAATATACGGAAAATCATGAAATCTAAACAGAATTCATTCAAAAGTAAAGCATTTAAATTTAACATTAAATTGGTAAAGTTGGATGAATAATTTTATATAGGAAATAGATTTTCTGTTTTAATTTAAAATTTATGTGTATTTTGAGGAATCCTGGTCAACCTATTTTTAAGACTTTTTTTATTTGAAGCGAATAAGATTTATTTGGTATACCATAAAGTTTCCTGTAATTTTAGACAGACACCTTGCTTAATTGCATATTTGAATTAGAAAAGAAAATAAGCAATTATTATTTAGAAAGCATGATAATATTTATTTACCCACAAACTTTGGGAAAAGACTATTTTCGATGAGCCAGCCAACTTCAGCGGAAAGCTTAAATTGGTATTAGCAGACAACTAATACAGAGTTTTTGTGACATTCTTAAATGCGCACACAGAGAGCCCTAAATAGTATAAGCTCATCAACCTTTACAAAACAGAGATTATTCGTTTCGAAGATCAGAGAACTTGAGAAGCATATGTGGCCTACATTCTCACCTAAATAAAATTAGGTTCAAAGGCAAAAATCATCGTTAGTAAGGTTAAAGGCAAGAGTGGAAAGCTGGGGTCTGAGCTTAAGATGACCCTGGGGATATTCTGTGTGATTAGACGAAAGATATTCGTTGAGGGATCAATTTGCAATTGGAGGTCACTCTTGGAGTTCAACCGCTTGCCCGCCTATGTACAGGGGTATCAAGTACCATCCCCTTGCTGCTTTGGAAGGTTTTTTTTTATTTTGCCCCTACTCCAAATTCACTTCGAGGTGTGGGCATACCAGTGGTAATCAGGCCTCCGGACAGTATTTTCTCATTACAAACAAGACTGCCCGTCACCAGACAGTGAGCTGTAGAGGCTGCTAGGAAGAGAAAATCTAAGGGCAGCATGCTGATTCGAGCATAGGACCTCCGTGTTGCTAGTCCACCGCGCTAACCACTTAATGAATCCCTTCCCTCACCGATGCTATTTAATCCCAAGCATATTTGAAAGGTTTCAAAGTTCTTTTGCTAGGCAAAACGTTTTGGAAGCGTTCTAGTAATAGAAGACTCCATGTAGGAACATTTTTATGACAGAGGAAAAATTGAGTTGAAGATAAACAAGGCTAACCCGGAAATTTGACATCAAGGAATTCTGGATAAGCTAGACACTTTCTTTCGGGCAGAAATAATTGTGTAAATTAAATGCGTTTCTGAGATCATAAGCAAGTTGAGAATGATCCCATAATCCAAATTGTTAAACTGTCAAGTCATTCACCGAGAAACCAGTTTCTAATGTGTCAATTCATGTTCGTTAAGAGCATCCTGGCGATGCTAGGGAACTACAGGTCATCACCCAAAGAAGAGGCGCCTTACTCATGTAGGGTCTTAAGTGTCCTGATCGGACCTCAACCTTCACGGCATATCCATGCTTAATAAATGCGAACAATTGTAAATTGTATATAGTGTTATAAGAAATAGTTTTACTATAGAGTTGAAATCTATACTATTTATTAGAGTTATAAGCCTCTTTCTCTTTTACCTATTTCCATCTCCTTTTTGGACAGATATTTAATTGTAAAATAATTATTTTTCCCAAGTTAAAAATGTTAACTTACCTCCTCCTTTTATCTTGAATCGTGTACACGTTTAACTTCTTCGTTTCAATATAAGTATCTCAGTGTAAGTATCATATTTGCTTTTTTAGAACTTTAAAATTGTACAACAGAATGAAGTACTTCAGTTTATGACAAATAAAATGGAAGCATTAAACGAAGATATCTCAGAAAAAGAAAAAAAATTAGAAGCTTTAGAACACCGTCTAAAAAGCGTAAATGATTTTCTAATAATATTAATTTCTTTTATTCCATCGAATTTTCAAAATAAGTTAAAAATATAAAATAATACTTAAAGGGACTATATAGTTTTAGAATTTATAAAAGTATTAACATTTTAGTTAATGAATCCTTATCAAATGGAAGGGCAAGATCTCATAAAAACAAATGAAAATGATGAGGGAATGGAAACTATTATGAGAAAGTCCGCCACACTTGAAGAAAGTATTGATAATTTAGAGGCTGAAAATATTAAATTGTGCAATGAGGTATTTTTTATTAAAATTATTATTGTTCCATAAGAGCTGTAGGCCGAGTAGGTTCTTGGTCTTAGCCTGCTCAATACGTCTAAATAAGTAATCTCTATGTACATCGGTTCTCTCTTTTCATGTTATTAATCCATCTTCTCTTGAGAGTGCATAGCTCATGCTATCTCGAAATATTTTTGTTGATCTGACATATTATATAAATACTTCAACAGCTTGCATCTCATACAAGTTATTTTTTATTTCTTTTACATTGCCTGTATTTCACAATTTTTTTCTTAATTAAATTACTTTAACTTTTTAGGTATTTTCCAGAACCAAAGAGTTTTCTTAAAATAATTCTTCAAATTCTGTCTGTGTTGATTGTCCAGGTTTCATTACTATATGAAATAAGCAAGATCAGGGTAAAGATTTTTGCTATTCGGTTGACCGCGTCAACTCTTTAATGTCTTATTAAATGGCCCTTATATGGCCTATGTTCAGCAAATATCCTTCTATATTTAAATTTTTCTCCTTCATAATCTCCAAGGACCAGTAGTGCTTTTTTTATGCTGACAGCGTCAACTGTGTTTATGAAAATCTTGTTTGTACAGATTACCTCCCATGCCAATTTTTTTTTAAGTTTTTTTTTTTTTTTTGGACTTTTTAAATACGAATGGAGAAGGTAATGGGAAATAAGCAGAGATGATAGCAAATAGCCTTATCTGGTTACATTTGGCTGATTCTTAGTTTCAGATTACTAATAATATAATGTATTCTGCCTCATTTTTGTGGAAGCATCTCCTCCAGATTGTCATCCAAGTTCTCAGTTAATTGTTTCCACTCGTAACTTGCACAAATATTTGTACAAACAGAAGTGATAGTTTGTGCAACCAAATGTGTAGAAAAAAGTGTGCGCTAATGTTATGATCATTTATGGCACCTGTATATAATGTGAAGAATGAATTTGAATAACATAACATTATTTGTGATATCAAATAAACTTGTCATAAAAAATATTTTAAATACTATATACCTAATGCTTCTAGCTCTTTGATGAACAGAATGTAAACATAGAGCCCAAACCGATTAATCAGATTGTTTGTCAATAAATATTTCGGGAACATCGACCAAAATAACATTCTTCTTCTTATTCAATACAGAGATTGAATAAGATTAAGGAAAATTGCTTAAAATATACAATTTTAATTTTGCATTTTACAGAATATGAGACTGAAAAATGAAATAAAGTTATTATGCCATATGAACAATGATAGCGCTTTGTCAAATGTTCCAGAAGAAGAAGATGATGATAATTACAAAACTGTTCTCCTTAAAAAAATTTCATCATATCGGAAGAAATTGAAAACATTTATGCAACAAAACTGGTATATTTGTTTTATTATTCTAGTTGCACATAATGAAGTGTAAAAAAACTTTTCACTATTCGGGGATATGGGATTTACAAAACAGTTTTTTCTTTAATTTATTTCCTCTTTTTGGTACTTCAGAAATTTTTTTCCAACGCCAGCCGTAACATTTAAGCCATTTCGTTTCGTGCAACTAAATAAATGCAAGAAGGGATCTTATTATGTATATCCTGACGCTGCTGAGACAGACCCTGACATTAAGGTGGCTGGCATTCAGTATCATTTTTACAGACTGCGCACACAGCATTTACAACGATACCAATGCTACATAAATGCTCACTGAGAAAATATGCTGTGTTGTCATCGTAAAGTTCGCAGTAAAGATATGTTGGGGCAACTTATTACGATTAAGTCTTCCAGCATGGATTCTTAAGCTTTACCCTATGCTCCCGGTGCAATCTTATTGTATCCTCTTTCATTTTTTTAGGAGTAATTAAGGAGTAGGTATTCGTCACAAGTTGCATTAGAAAGTAAGGCGATCATGTCTTAGTTTTGAAACTGAATTCTCATAGAAAACTTACTATTATTTTTAATATTTAGTTTCTTATTAAAAAAAATATACACTCACAAGTTTTTCTCTTACTCTTATGGTATTTTATACCTTTTTTATATGCTACAAGTCGTTGGATCCCAGATTTTATTAAATCACATGCATCTTGTTCAGATGTAGACTATATAAAAAAGTATTTATAAGGAATGATTTCATTTAAGCTGAATCAACAGAGATCAACCGTTTCCGAAAAACCTTAAATAAGTTAAATTATTCATACTCTAATCTGTTTGATAAGCAATGAAATTAAAGTGCATAATATAATATTCATCCAGATTTTATTTATTTAGGAGGTTGATAGAAATGGTGAATAAGTTGCAACATATTAATAATTTATTAGCCACTAATAAGGAAAATATTACAGTAAGAAGATTATTAACTGTGAACAAAGAAAATATTAATGAAGAGTTCTATGTAAGTAAAATTAAATTATATAATATAATTCTTTATATAATATGGCTTGCTATTTCGTAAATCATTTTCTTACTTTTCCTAGAACTCAAATGCATTTTTGCATTTTTAATTTTATCCTTAAAATAATAATTTCTATAAATAAAATATAATTTGATTAGGTGATAAATAATTGTTTAATTTTATGTTATTTGTATCAAAACCTCACAATATTTCTTAGCTTATTAATCAATAGAAATGTTTCCACTTATTGTTATATTCTCATAATCAAATTTCCACGCGGGAATATTATTATTATTCCTTTGAGTGAATGGAGAGTTATATATGTTTTATATCTTAAAGAGATATTTTAAGATGTATCTGTATTGTATTTTATTTTTAATTCAAAAGACGGATCAGTGATCCAGTTTACAAGTTTAAACGAAAAATATATAAATTATACATTAACAAAAAAAAACCAAAGCTTTTCATAATATAAACTATAAAAATACTGCACATATACTATAAAAATATAAATATAAATACTATAATTACACAAATGCTATAAAAATACTCCACACAAGCTATATAAAAACAAATAATAGGTTAAATTTTATTCTAAGTAAAATGTACTTATGTCTAATATTTGATTTATCAAGAGTATAATATACTTTTAACTTTATGAACAAATTCTGGAATGTCCATATTAAACATATCCAAGTCAATCTGGTTTGCTGCCCGCATCATCCGATAGATAGGGGAATGGAAGATACAATTATACTTGCAGTAAGGTATATTGAAAGGAAAAAAATTTCTTGTAGAGTGTGAAGGGATATTTAAGGAGATTAAAGAAAGAATGTGAGGACTGTCTATTTGAGAATGGAGAAGTTTACATAGGAAAGAGAGATCATAATAATCTCTCCTGGCTGACAAAGGGGGAATATTGAGAGTTGAAAATCAGAGAGATAGTGCTTTCTTTAGGAATCTTTAAACGAAATGCCAGCCACCAAATTATTGAACCATATTCAAGATGCGGTCTTACGAGGGATTTATACAGACTAACATAAGAGCGACTGTCAGAAAATTCCTCGTTTGCAACGATTTGCTTTTGACCTTGTTGATATGATCAACGAAATACAATTTAGTTTAAGGTTACGCCCAAGTCTTTAACAGATGATACCCTACAAAGTGTAGAACCACTTAGAGTATAATTCCTAGTTATAGGAGTACACTGCCTAGTGAAGGAAATCACAATACACTTGGACAAGTTCAGTTCTCAAGGCACCAATGAGTTAAGGAGTCCAATGCCTGTGGCAAGAGACTACATTCTTGAAAAGACGAGATTGCCAAAAATAATTTTAGGTCATCCACAAATAACAAAAAAAAAAGATCATGAACATTGAGTTTTATGTCATTAATAAAAAAATTAAACAAAAGAGGTCCCAGGGAGTTATATAAATTGAATAGTATAAAACTGTTCTATCTTCTCAATAGCTTAAAAAGCGTAGGCTAAGTAGAGTATGACAAGTAGGGTCAATCTTACTCGTTCGACAGTGAAAGCTAAGGTTTATAACTTAATAAGATGAAGAACACGAGTAGGCTATTCTTAAACTTCCTGGAAACAAAGAAGAAAGACATTCTTATCCATTCACCAGGTGTAATTGTGGGAGTATGCTTTAGCAAGGTTGGAATATAAAGAGGAAAGACTAGTCTTTCTAATTTTATTCGTCTGGCAGTGGAAGCTTCGTGTTATAATCATATGAGTTCGGGGCCAGGAGTAAGGAAGGCAGATAGGGCTAATTTCACCCAACCAATAAACAAAGGTGCTTCAATAGACATGGGAGGATCGCTAGTCTGCTGCCTATTTTGAGCGTTAATTTTGCTATGGCAGTGAAACGTCACACCAAAAAGCGGAAAATACCCTCCTTGCCGATGTGTCTTTTCGAGTGCTAATGTTGATAGTAGTAAAGTCATACTCCTACTTTTTGACGCAGATTTTGATATCGAAAACTATCCTCAACTTATGTATTTTAATCAAAATACTTAAAAAAATTTATATTTCTTGTTACAAACATTTTAAAAATTTTATTAATACAATTTTTACACCAGAGGTTTCTCTTGGAGACGTTTCTCATTAACGATTGTATTGAAAAATATCGAATAAAAATGATTAGTAAAATTAATTAATTGTTTGGAAATGGCCTAGTAATAATGATTAATTATTAATAAATGCTAGCTAATATTCTTTTATCTTATAGCAAACACAGCACATTGGAGGAGAAGGTGAAATGCTGCCTTACGAATGTTATTAATAGCACTGTCAAACGTTTTTGCATTGTAGTAGGTGTACCCAAATTAAGTAAAAGTTCTGATTTTGAATGTATACGTTTGACCTAATCACTATGTGGAAAATAGATGGATATTCATGATCTAAACAAATATATATATAACAAATATTGATCTAACTAAACAAATACGACCTGAAACAAAAGTTAAAGAGAAGGCAAAACATGATAATAGTTATATTGTTTAAAAAAGGTATCATACTTTGTATATCATGATATCTGTAATAAAAGTCTGTTTGTATGATGTTGTTCACTTATCATTTAATGTTTTGAAACTATTTAATATATTTTAACTTTTAAAAAAAATTGTTTAAATAATTATATTATACTTGAAAAATGAGGGAAGAGTTTAGCTTAATGTAGCGCGCAATACCAGCAACGCGGAGGTTCCGGGTTCGAGTAGAGCAATGCTGCCCTTTATAGTTTCTCTTCCTAAGACTTTCTTTTTCTACTATTGATTAAATAATTGGTTGGAAAGCCTGGCGCCCAACTCAAGTTAATAAAACCCAATATTTTCTAAATAACCGGAAATGGTTATTTATAGTGCGATCCAACGTGGAGCCAAATAATATAGTTTTGTATGTATTAAATCAGTTCATGTACAAATTTGTGTACTTATTTCAATTATTTTATAGAAAAGATATGATAATTATTCATTAAATTTACATATTTAATACATTATCAAAAGCTTATTAAAATTTATTAAGAATATTAATTTGATGAATAAGTTCTGATTTTTATTTGTAATTCCTAAAAATTGTAATAATAAACAAAAAGGAGTTAAAGTACGCTTCTGAGTTAGAATATGTATGTAAGTTCATATGATCTATTGGAGTTATTGAAACATTTACTGTTTTCTATTCACTTATTTACTATGTTTACTATTCTCTTAATCTTTCTTTCTCCAATCAGAAAACTTTCCAATTTATCTTATAATTTAGTAAAATTAAAATTCTTAAGCAATTCAAATTTTATATGGCAAAATTAAATACACTTTTCTAACTATTAGTAAATAATATTTAACTATTTCTTTTTAGCTAAATATCGTTAATTACAATTTCGGGTTTATAACTTGTTGCATAACTACACCGTAAGTTTTATAAAACTATTTTTAAAAGTTTCTTTTGATGATTTTTCACAGTTTATATTAATAACTCATATATTTATTTTTTGTAGTATAAAATATCTTTATATTTTGGAAAATACGAAACTATTATCTGAAATCTGAATTTTTATATTTCTATTTTTTCTTAATTACAAGGAGTAGATTTTATTTTCTCTCTCTCTCTAGTATTTACAGTTTTATTCGAAGTTTATATAGATATGGAATTTACAATCCATTTTCTGTAGCTAATACTATAAGAATATTCTTGCTTAATTTTCATTTTCTTATTTATTTAGAAATATTACTTTATAATCTTTCTTTATTTATTATGTCGTAATTTATTTTCTATTTTTTCTTTTAATGATTTCGAAGATATTCTGTCCACTTGCCTGCTATTTAGACATGAACAAAAAAAGACGATGGGATAATATTCGGTCCTGAATTTCCGGATTCCCTCCTACCTTACCGGCGACAGTTCCTTAACGTGCTCTACCTTTCTACTCTGTCCTAACTTGTTACCATTAAGATTTAGTCTGTTGTTGATTTCCATTGTTGGAAGTGGCATTGGCACTTTCCAATTCTCTCTCTGGATGCAGGAACAACCTTATAAAAAATGAGAGGTACTTTATACGCCTTTCCAAACGTGATGGAAGAGAAAAAGTTAGGTGAAGGAGATACTGACAATGGACCAAGATCGACTATAGCTGCCAATTATATACCCCTAACAGGCTTTAGGCACCAAAGATTTTGCACAGATGTGGGAATAATGATGCACTGTGATTTTTATAAAACCATAGCATCAATTAAAATAAAATATACTTGATTGTAGTAAGTTGTGATAATAAATGTTGCGTTGTTTAGGTTGTTAGAAGTTAAACATATTTTTGTGTTTAATGAAAGGAATTAGCAGTATAGTTATTGCTTAATTGTTATCTGTTTATAAACATTTACACAGCCGTTTCAATAAAGAATTTAGGACGCCAGTGACCATATATGTTGACGCACCTTAAATTAAAAAACAAATAAAATAAAGAATTTAGTTTGTTTAAACTTTTGTTGACTTATTTGATGATTGGATAGTAATTACAATCCTACATAAATATAAAATTTTATGCATTATCAAATCTTTATTCAAAAAAGTTTCACATAAAATAAAATACAAGATATATCAGCAAATGACACAAGCAAAAATACTTTCCATACCTACTATTCCCTAATTTTAGTTCGTCAGTTGTTTATAAACAGCAATTATTATATTTTTGAGCGCCAAAGCCTTATCTTCAACAGTAGGTCTAGTTCCTGCAGGTGGTATATGAATGAAAAGCGTCTTCTTTGGATCTTGGCACAATGAAACATAGTATGTATACTCGCATAAGAAGCTGGAACATCCCAACATGATTAGTAAATATTTAAAAATTAAAATTAAATTCCTTCACTCAGAAAAGAATACGTTCATCAAATCCTTGAAAATTTGTGTTAATAGAGAGAAATTCTTAATATTATTTCATCATATCCATTATTGTATTCATTTAGAAAGCGTAAAATCAAAATAAATAAACAAAGAGAAGATGTAAAAGAATAATAAAATTTCTAAAGCACTAACTTCCCAGCGTTGGTTGATTCAGATATACTAATGCCTCTAGAATCAACAGATGATACGATGCTTGTAAGGTCTAGACCAGTACTGATACATTCTTCAGTGCCTATTGGACAACAAGATGTTTCAGGATAAAAGCCTGATACATCAGGCTTATTGTAACCCATTTTTCTGGCAACTCTCTCTATTACTATGTTTTCGGTATTATGTACACCAACATGTATCACCAACTATGTACAAAATTAATAATCAAAATGAATAGTATAATAAGAAGTTTGTGAAGTTGGACAAACTCTGAACTTTATAGTACATATAAATGATATATTAGAAAGAGTCATGATTTTACCTCTATAACTTAGATAAACTATGAGTATTACTTACTGCAGGCTTATGTTTTTCCCACAGGAAAGGCACTTCTTTATCACTAGCAGAGTAAAGAACTGGTATCTCTTGAATAACCAAGGAAATACCGAGTTCAACTTCTAAATTCAGATCTTTCAATCTTTTTACACATTCCCAGCTATCATTTACTTTATGAGGGCCAAAAGGTCCAAATCCAGTTACAATTATTACGTTATTTGACGTAATTTCCTGATCCATAATTACTTAACTATGTCAAATAAAAAAAGAATATAAAAATAAGGAGTTGCTGTTGTTACATAATAAAAGGCTTGCTTTAACCATAATCATAAATTTTAAATGTCATCAATCTTATTCAAATAATGATTTCAAACAATAAGTATATACATTTGGGTACTACACTACACTCAAATTTCAATATCCCATATAGCTTGTACACTTCTCCAAAATATACTAATTTTTATAAACTTATAATTTTTAATGATCTAGATAAAACTATTCGTATGCAAAATCACCACCGAAGCAAAGTTTTAGTTAGGAAGTTTTAAAAATGTTACAAATAATCTCAACAGAGAAGATAAGAGAACTGTGGGTAAGGTTATTGCAGGTTTCAATTAGCAAAAAGGAAGCATCCTCAGTTTCTGATTGCTACAGCAAAGGTAACATTTTGTTATGTACGAGCGAGTGTCTTTTCATATAGTAAGTTAATTTAACTAATCTTCCTGTTTTATTTAATACTTTACAAGGACTAAGATGAAAGTAAATGGTAATATTCCACGCCACATTTAAATCATGAAGTTATGCTATTTGCACTTTGGATAATTTGTCTTGTGATTAAATTAAATTAGTTTTATTTAAAAAAATGATGTTAATTTAGGATTTAGGAAGTAATTGATATCAGCGTCATTTAATTAAAAAACAAAATACAGTCAACATCAAATCTCACTTTGTACAGGTGAGCAATTTATCTTTATTGTAATTATTGTTATAATTTCGAATTTGGCTAACTTTTGTACATAAGAGTATCTATTTTCTGAATGCAAAGTTATTTATGTACATGTTCTATATGCTGCTTATGAATTCGTAGTGTGTATGAAAAGATTGCTTCTATCGAAACATGTATCTGTTAATCTGTTTCATTTTTGAATTTTAGGATGTCCGCTCCTTGGTTTTATTAAACTAAGCGAATTAAAAAAGCTAATACTATTGTATCAAGGCAGAAATTTGTAGTTTATGGGATTTGCATCAAATTTTTATCTTTATTGGATACTTCTGGTGTTATTGGCAAGATCTGTCCAAACCGTAATCTTTATTTTATTAAGCTAGTTAAGAAGGGTTAAAAATTCAGTCTTATTAACTTTCTCTCCTTTGTTGGTCTTCTTCGGAAATATATGTTTTGAGGTTCGCTAAAAATCTTGCATTCTTCTCTCTTTCTCTCTTCTACAAACAAAACAATTATATGTCCAAACTGACTGGATATTCACATATTTTTCAGATAATCGTCAAGATGTGATCAAATATGTAGCGGAGGAACCATTTTATTTTATATTTTTGCGTGTTTTGAAAACGCCTATGGCGACTTCTTTAAATTTAGGATATATTTTTTACTTAAACAAAAGTTTATCACTTTTATTTAAATACTTTTCCCTTAACTTAGGGGAACTAGTGAGGTTAGGTTTCCTTTATTGTACGACTGTTCAAATTAATTTGACATATAGATACTTCGTTAAAAACAGCCAAATTTAAAGTCCAAAATAATTTTGCTATCATTTTTTTTATTTTTGTTTACCATTTTGCTAAGTATTGCAATAAGAGTGAGTCTTGTGTATTTCGCACTAGATTTTGAAGTGTTGTGTTACAGGAATAGTATAGAACCATAGACTATACTCTAGACCCAAAAAATTGCATACATCAGCTAAAGGCTTAGTGTATAATGTTTGGTTGGAATATTAAAGTTAACTAGTTTGAAGAAATGGTTGTAGAGACCTACAATCCCTGGTAAGTTCAATTGACTGACATAATATTGTATGTCTATTAGGGGAAGTGAAATAGTCAGGGCTTGTTGGTATTTCTATGACAATCTCAACAAATAACACTGTCATTCCAGCCATTACACACATATCAGATATGAGCACATTTTGGATCTAGAGTGCCGACAGACAATCTCTAGCTGACAAAGCGCCAGACAGATATTCACTTCATCTGCATATTCCTAGACTATAGCCCTCTGTAGATATCGAGAAGAGACTACCAAGTCAAAACCACTGCAATCTAAAAGATCTATAATGATTCTTATATCTGTCTCTGTATGGAATAAAAGCACAATAATGAAAATGACTTGATTAATTATTAATACTTGCTTAACTTACCTAGAACTCTCTGTTTTAGGAAACAATACCATGCCAAAAAAATTTACATCAGTAAACACCAAAGCTGTAGTCGCAAAAGCAAGGAAGGCTGAAGCAAAAGAATTGCAGACTTCCAAAGAAAAGCAGGCAATTGAAGATGCTTATTGGCAAGATGACGATAAACAAGTAGTGAAAAAACAGCAGCGTAAGGAAGAGAAAGAGAAGAAAAAACAAGCACAATTAGACAAGAAAAAAGAAGCAAAAGCTTTGCTCGAGAAAGAAGATGATACAATTGGTACAAAATCGAGAACACCTTCTAAAGTAACTGTAGCGCAGATACAAATGGCTGCTGAAAAACGCGCAAAAGAACCGGCTAAACCAAAAGTTGAGACGCACCTTACTAAACCCCTTGAAGAAAACATTAATAGGCTAACAATTGACGGACTTGAGGCAAGAACTGTTGATGAAGCTTTAGGAATTTTAAGCGAAAATGAACCATCTACTGATCGACATCCTGAAAGAAGAATGAAAGCAGCATATCTAGCATTTGAAGAGAACAGGTTGCCAGCACTTATGGAAGAATTTCCCTCGCTTAAACTCTCTCAGCTCAAGCAAAAGATACGTAAAGAATGGCAAAAATCAAGTGACAATCCAATGAATTCTTTAAATTAAAAATGAATTGGTCCATTAAAATTGATATTTAATGTTTATATATTCATTCATACTATTGAATTTTGCTGTTCAGTTAGTAAAATGTTTTTTATATTTGAAAGATTTCTTTATTTAAAAGGCTGTTTTAGTATATATATTATTACGTCCAGAAGTTAAACTTTTTTTTTCCATAAGTGATTTGTAATATTAATGTCAAAAATATACCATTTATTGATGTTCGGTACTTGTTTGTGACTTTTCAAAGACAAATTGATCCTATACAAAGTTGTTAGATTTTGATTAAAATTTGGTCATGATTAAAATTAAAATTGAAACATTATTCTTGTCTAAATCATTATGGTATGATTTGACTTAGTTTTTCCCCGCATGATCGCATTTATATTTAGTAACCTTCTCATGCATACTTAATGCGTAAATGATAATTTTTTTTTTTTATAACCATTAAAAGCCAGTATGAATTAATTTGGATTTAGTGAGTTTAAATGAATAATACTTAGTTCGCAGTGTTGAAATCAGAAATACACATAAAATTTACGTAAGCTAGGATAAAAGTAAACCATTCTTTATTTTAATAAACTTAATTTTTTATATGAAGTGGTGTTTCAGTGAAGAACCAATTGTTCAGCCAAATTTTGTTTTATTTTATCAACTTTTTAGTTACAGATCTTTTTAATACATTTCTTACGTTTCGGCACTAAACGTGCCATCCTCAGAGGAAATTCTACAATTATAAAAGTATGTTTAAGCATATTACATATAAATATACTTTTTAAAACATAAAATAGTATATATTTTTTTGTCCAAAAATTACTAACCATTATTTATTCTGTAATTTATGTGAAAATTTTTTCATACATTATTTTGTGGGCTTCGTTTTTTATCTTAAGCATTGTCTGCTTTCGTTTTTGGATAAAAATTTTTTTATAATATTTTATATAGTCAGCCAAATATTTTTTATTGTTGGTACCTTGAAATATGTTTCTTATTCTTATCTTAATTTTTTTGCTGTAAATTTATATAATTATAGGTTTAATTGATTATAGTGTTTTTGAGATTTAAATTAGTTAATTAACAAAGCTTAATCACAATTTTACTTACAGAATGTAGTTTGTGTTTTTATTTTTCTTTTTATTTTTCCTTTATCTGGCTTCGTTATATTTATTATGTTGTCGTTTTTTGCATTTTGGTTTATTTTACAATGGAAAACTATTTCTTGTTTTGTTCCAAACAGCCACATCATATTTATTTAAATATTAGACTCACGTGGTTTTTTTCTTTCTTATTTTTCAGTTTCTTTTTATATGTTTATTGTTTGTAAAATTACTGAAATTTATATTTAAATTTATATTAGTATTTATTTTATTATTAATACTAATACAAATTTAAAATATAAATTTCAGTAATTTTACAAACAATAAACATACAAAAAGAAACTGAAAAATAAGAAAGAAAAAAACCACGTGAGTCTAATATTTAAATAAATATGATGTGGCTGTTTAGAACAAACAAGAAATAGTTTTCCATTGTAAAATAAACCAAAATGCAAAAAACGATAACATAATAAATATAACGAAGCCAGATAAAGGAAAAATAAAAAGAAAAATAAAGACACAAACTACATTCTGTAAGTAAAATTGTGATTAAGCTTTATTAATTAACTAATTTAAAACTCAAAAACACTATAATCAATTAAACTATAATTATATAAATTTACAGCAAAAAATTAAGATAATAATAAGAAACATATTTCACGGTACCAACAATAAAAAATATTTGGCTGACTATATAAAATATTAAACAATTTTATCCAAAAACGAAAGCAGACAATGCTTAAGATAAAAAACGAAGCCCACAAAATAATGTATGAAAAAATTTTCACATAAATTACAGAATAAATAATGGTTAGTAATTTTTGGACAAAAAAATATATACTATTTTATGTTTAAAAAGTATATTTATATGTAATATGCTTAAACATACTTTTATAATTGTAGAATTTCCTCTGAGGATGGCACGTTTAGTGCCGAAACGTAAGAAATGTATTAAAAAGATCTGTAACTAAAAGTTGATAAAATAAAACAAAATTTGGCTGAACAATTGGTTCTTCACTGAAACACCACTTCATACAGAAAACTTCGGCCGTCAAAACAGAAATTAATTTTTTATATTCAAGTAACCAATGCAGACCAAATTCCCCAATTGATTTCTTAGTGGTAATTGAAGTGTTTAATGAGCCAACTCATTAAATAATAAAATCTATTAGGATCTTCAAAGTATGAGGTGCTGTAGTACTGTGTTCCTTGCAGAATTGACAGTATAATTTCTTAAATTTAACCCCCTTATATTTTAGGTTGGAAATCACTGTTATGAGGTGGTGATTAGAGATCTATAATTTGCATGCTCAAAGATTGGCCAACTTTTAGATTTATTTGTCTGTTTTTAGAAAAATCTCTCTCATCGCTTAATTTGGTAGTAAACAAACATTAAAGGCAGATATTAAAATATTTTGACATAATTCTATAAATGCTGAGATAAATCTTATAGCTTTTTTCATTTTTACATTACTCTCTTCACAAATTTATAATTTCTTTAAAATAACATTACAAAGTGAGTTGATTCCTCCGCTTGCTGAAAAGTAATTTTCAGCAATTTCTCTGTTAGAAATTAAGTAAAGTTAATCATTTCATAAAATTTACTAAACTAAATCATGGGCACAGCAGGCCATAAACGACCAAGGCCTGTCAGAGCACGATGTTCGCACGCTGTGGACTCGTTCACTATTTAGTTCTGGCCTCCTCTACCAGGTTTCGCTATAGTTAGGACCTTTTGTACTTTTGCTGGGTCAGCACGATATAAAGCCTCACGGGAATCAATTCCTGAATTCTCGCACCAAAGTGCGCTAGTCACTAGACTTATACAGCTTCATATAATTAAGACGCCCTAAATTTTTTTTTTCTTTTTTTATTCTCAACAATCGATTTGCAGTGTTTTCACGGAAGCAGGCTACCACGGAAAATGTCTCTGATGCTCATGGTGAAGGTCAGAATAAGTGGAGAAGGAACTGCTGCATGCTACCCATTAATTGTCGCCCATCTGAAAATCTTGGCCCTTCTTACTGTTGCGTCAAAGTTAGTTCAAGTTTTGTCAGTTGGAATATTGAATTGTTTATAAACACCGATTATAAATAAATAATGATTATACAATTAAGTTGTAGAACAAAACAGGCGGGTTTGGTAGGGTGTAAACACGACCTTATAACTGGGAGGTCCCCAGGTAGCCTTGAAATAATTACTGATTTCTGTTTGTTAGAAAAATATTAATATTAAGGTACACACCCCCGTCCACGATGTTGTATCTACTCGAATATTCAGACTTTGAAGAGGAGAGGACCAAAATCATGGGTTTTCACTTCAAAATAAGATTTTACAATGCTTTTAGAAGTCGAAGGATAGTTCCTTCTAGAATGCATCATTTCTTTAGATAGATCTGTGGAGATCTAGTTCTAGGAGTTAAAGCGTTGGATGATAAGTTGGGTGTCTCTTTCCCCTCTTTATTTAGATGGGAGCTTAAACGAGATCTTATGAAACATTTGTCGGAATGAAAACTGGGCTTATTACTTTTTGCTGGAGAAGGATAAAGAGCTTAAGCTACTTACCTTAAAGGTTTTATATTTATTATATATACTAAGGGGGCTCCGACCTCAGGAACGTTTCTTCGGCGGCCAACTCCTCACAATCTTAATATTTCCGAGAAATCTGTGTCAAATGGTGCAAACCGCTTGAAAATCCGCCCAGCCGAATTTGCAATATTGTCGCATGTCACGGGGGCTCAGCCCCCATTGCGTTCTCGGCGACCAACCCCCCTTCCGGGTGGTGGCCTGCCAAAAAAGAAATGTAAGAATAAATAAAATACATAAACAATGGACAAAATGTATAATTATAAAACTTATTTCCAAATAATGTTTTCACAACCTTGATTTATTATTCCTTATTTTGATCGATATCTCGGCAACGAAACTTGTAGACTGTCGTGGCTAAATAAGAGCTTATTCACATATACTCTGGGCCCAATACTCTGTCCTTGATGCTTAATAATAGTTATAGGAAAAGCTAAAGCTATAGGGTATTGTTTCTGAGAACATAATATAGTAGCTTACTGTATTGGTATCACATGTATCCAGTATAATGTATGGAAGGGAAACGACGAATCCTGCACGATCACCAGTCATATTTGTAACAATAACGGAATATTGATGCAATTTGGCTGTTTTTAATCGCACGTGTTTCACACTCACACGAGTTTCTCCTACTGCAATTCAAATCGCTTTATTTATTACAAGGGCCCGGCCCCCTGAACCCTGGGGAAGTTGCCGATGTGTGGTATTGCTGAATGCACTTCACTCAATTGTTCAATATTAATTTTTTTGCAATCATTTCATTTAGCCATGTTTAGAATCTGTTACCATGGTTATGATAAATGGTATATTAAATTGTCTAAAACTGGATTGCAATGTGAACTAACGAATCCCTCCATATGATACATCATTTTATAGATGTCGTCAAAAGCAGGGAACACCCCTACTGGGGGTCAAGAGAATGCCAAAATCAGCTAAGAACACCGTATTCAACATATTTAGAAAATATAGAAAAATTGTACCAGATCTAAACCTACTTCCTAGTTCCTCTGTTAATATGTATGCGAATAATCAATTCGAGCTTCATGGTTTTATTTTATGCTGTTAAAGTACAAATACAAAAATACACGCACGAACACTCATACCTTACGTATATATTATATGAATATAATTCAGAAGAGCCCTCACCGCTCCTACCATTCTCAAGAAAATTCTGCGTCAAATCGTGGAAGCCGCTTGAAAATTCGTCCAGCCGAATTTGCAATATTAACGCATTTCACAGAAACCTGACTAAAATCGTTACCGTTAACCGGATACAAAATACTTACTATTTTATAGATATAGAAAAGATAATCTGATAAGATCTTAGTCGCAAGTAATTTCATTCATATGATCACTATGATCACAGTTGTTTGAGAATAGCAAGACTGAATGGAATTCTTAGAAAATGAATAAAACATACAATGATTTGTATGATATTTAGGTTAATTTTGCTTAAGTCTAATACACAACATGATGCAGTCAGTTTGAATGAAGAAAATGGAAATGCAGAATTGTCAGACGCCGCTGTGCGCGGAGGAAAATCTTTCTGAGAAGTAGCGAAAGTTTCGACGAAAGCACCACGAAAAAGCATGAAAAAGTGAGATTTATAAGTTGCTAATTTGTTGATTTGCATTAGCGTTGAAGGACGAAGTTTTCAATCACTTCAATAAGCGACAAAGCAATGCTATCGCTTTTGAAAATTATTTCGGTGATTGTGAGTTAAGCAGGCTAAGACCTTGCCCAACTACATTCTTCCTTATACCTCTTCTAATAGATTATTTAACCCTGAAGTAGTACCATAAGCAGTTCCGCGGTGGACAAGTGCCTGTGAGGAAGGGGGTTTTTAGTGGGTGCAAGTCCCACACTGTGCGTAGGCATTTACTCCCTCTCCGTAAAAAAAAATAGTTTATGAAAAACATTTCCATTTTCCTTTTAATTTTCATTTCAGCCAAGCTCAAGTTTTATCTAAATTCTAGTTAGATAAATAAAATGACCTAGAAAGGAGAATCTAATCTATTTGAATGTTCTAAGAAAGGATATCAGTTGTATTTAATACATGTCCCAACTACTACCTTTCCAACATAAATAAAAGAACACACCCTATATCATTATCTAAAAGTTTTGAGTAAAAGTGCAGTAAAGACATCCCGCTCATTGGCGCATTCTGCAGGCTTCTTTTTATTGTAAACTATCACCATCACTTATAGTACGTTTAGATCTGACATTTATTGCAACAAATTTCAATCGGACACTAAGTGTCGCTAATGTAAACGGTACGAAATTTGTGTCTGAAATATCCAGTTCAAGTGTCAGTAACATGTGTCCTATACATCTATATACGTAAGGGTAACACTATTACATACAAGTTCAAACTCGCCTTACAAAAATTACTTTAGTTGACCGACCGTCTACTTTTTATTATAGCTACATAAGTGTCGGTGCATTTATTTTGGGTGAGAAATTAGAGTGGGTGAAAAGAGAAGTCGAAGAATAATCGACGTATCATAACAAACCCGAATTATGGGATATTAAAAGTAAAATATTAAAAACAATTAAGAATTTATATAATTAGCCATTTTATCAATCAACTGAACCTACTTACCCGATGCTAAAAACCGTAAAGTTACTGCAAGTCTTTCGCGCACACTAATAGCTGTTCTGAATTTCGTGTCTTGCTTGCATACAATAGGCCCAATTTTACTAGCTAATTTTTCGAAATGAGATGGTTTCATTCTTACAAAATTTGTGAATTGTGTTGGATCCTCCAACGTAAGTTCAGACATTAACTGCTTCATTTAAGGTCTTGCACTTTGTTTTTCACGTCTCAAAATCCACACAGAACGCTTTTTTTCTAATAACCCCAGAATAATTACGCTAGCTACAATTTTTAATGTTGATGCTTTCATCGTCAAATGACCTAATCTCTGATTTAAAAAAAAGTAATCTGATTCAGAGACATTTTCGTTCGTGGTAGCCTGCTGCATTTTGTGGTCATCGACCGGTTTCGGGGGTTCGCCCATCTTCAGGATGCGTTTTTCAGTGTGATAATACAGACTTGCACAGAGCAAATTCAATTTACACACTCTGAGTTTACACTGAGTGTGTAAACTGAATTCGCTCTGTGCAAGTCTGTGTTATCACCTGTCTGACAAACGCATCTGAAGATGGGCGAACCCCCGAAACCGGTCGATGACCACAAAATGAAGCAGGCTACCCCGGAAAATGTCTCTAATGCTTTCCAGCTCTGCGGAACCAACCACCACAACAAGTAATGGGATTTTTTGCAATGAAAGAAATGTATAGGCGACAAGTAGCAGGTGTTAACTGTTAAGACATTTGTTGCATGACACAAAACTCTGACGGTGTCGTACATGCTACAAATATCACGTAATTTCTGTCACACTGAACACAACTTACTGTCCGACACTTGACTTAAGTATCTGGATAGAAATGTCAGATGTAAACGTACCCTTGCACTAATAGAAATAATTTATACTTGAGACAGTTGGTCAAAGAAGATCTTAAGTCTTATATCAAGCTTTACCCAATAGACCTCTCATTGATGCCAATTGTAATTAGTCACATGAATGATCTTAATATACATATGTTAGATTGCACACGTGTTTTTATACTCGCCAATTGATAATGAATTAGAAAATGTATGTGGCAGATTGTATTAGAGTTATATTTTTTAAAGTGTTTAATTTTGGAAATGTTGCAAACTACAAAACTCCTTGAGCATCCATGAAATATTTTTTAATCCTTATTTGGATTTTATTACAATTAGGAATCTCAAGCCTGCCTCAAGGTACATATCATTGTAAAAATGTCGTCCAATTTTTTATTTTACATTAAGCAAAAGAGCGAAAATAAAGAATGGGTTTATTAGTTTATTGCCCTATAAACTTAGTTGAATGTTACGTTTCTAAGTTACAGACATAAGTTCTCCATAATAAAATATTCGAATAAGTTATATTTCTTATTCAAAAAATTATGATCCCGTATTTTTACCAGTTTTTATCGTCCTTAACTTCTTTTTTTGTATTTATTATTAGTATATTAAATCAGAATATCTTAATAATCAAAGTGTGTCAATGATTGTTGGATGTGGTTGGACCATAGACTTGGAAAGCATTAGAAATATTTTCCGTGATAGCCTGTTTCATTTTGTGGTCATCGACCGGCTTCGGCGTTCGCCCATCATCACTTATAGAATGTACCTATAATCGGATTGCCTCTGTGCAAGTCTGAGTTATCACATTGTTGTATCAATACATCCTTATGATGGGAGAACGCCCGAAATCGGTCGATGACCACAAAATGAAGAAAGAAAGCTATCACGGAAAATATCTCTAGTGTCATTGATGTTTATAACATTTAAAATTAAATTTCATATTATGATCATCCACCAATATCTAAATTTTCCATTTACAAACATTCTTTAAAGATTCCCACATACAATAAAAATAATGCTTGTCTTAAAAATCTACATGAATCCAATCTCAAGAAATAAAAAAAAGAAGACTGATTCAAAAGCATTTGTGTTCTTTTCATTTCCTATTCAAAAGTAGTTTCATTTATATACAATTTTCATTAGAATTATCGTAAATTGATTTCATTTCAATCTTATAAATTAATTAAAAAGGTAGAATGTTGTGACCTTTCTATTTCTTGGCAATGGAAAGAATTTGAGCATGTTCCTTTTTATATACTAGAAATTTTTCTGAAATTCTTAGTATACTCTTCTCATATTACTTCTATTACTGATAGTTTAATATCTGTTAGATTAATAGATAGTTCTTGTCACTTTTGCATTGTATGAATCTTAAAATCTTGGAATATAAAAAATATTGAAAGCAGTTGCAGCACAACATAACTTTTGGTGAGTTGAATTGGGGCATGGGACGCTGCATATATAAGAAGTGAAATATTTTTGGGGTTTGTGCTTGTATTTACGGGGAGGATGAAATTGTTCGCGTCCGAGATTGTTCTCAAGTGCCCCCTGGATATCCAACTAAATGAACAACATCAATCGCCAGCGCAGTCTTTTTATAATGTGCTGCGCGACGTAAAATGGTTGAATTGCCGAAGTCAGGGCGTAGGAAAGAAGTATTTATATGAACTCTAACAATGATACTAATGAACCTTAAAGGATAGCATTGAAAAAAAATTGATTGTGCTGAATATAAATCGAATTGGTTGATGGCTCCTTATATATAGTATCCGGTGGATACCAATAAAACACGCCATAATCATCATGGAAATTTAAAACACTAACCAAAAATTACCCCAATTTTTTGAAACATGTAAATATTAATGGGGTAAATAATAATTTTTCAAATTTGACGCCCACATAATTAAATATTTTTGCTACTTATAATATTCCTATATTTTAATGGTTGTGGTCGTTTGTTAAATGGTAATCCACATCGGGATATTATAATAAAATAGTGTATTGTGATTATGACAGTTGATATAAACTCTCCTGAAAATTCATTTAAACATTTTATAATAATTTAAATATATTCAATTTATTGTTTATTTATCTTTGTTTAAATTATACTTTTTTAATACATCCAGTATAGCACCTTTTTATGTATGTAATTTAATCGTAAAGAGTCCATTGTGCACCTTTTTAGTTTACTAACAGATAGAAGTATCTAGTATATAAATGTATTCTGTTTACTCAAAATAGTAATGGTAGCTTTAATCCTGATTATAGCTCCAATGCACACATTTATTGATCAGACTTAAAATTTAAAAAAATATTTTAACTTCAGATTATATATGTATATATTTTTTTTAATAACGCAGTATTGTTTGTTTTAGCAAAACGAATATATTTCCTTCATAATAACATTGGCAAAATTAATAAAAATAAAATATCTGTAAACATTAGTGCCTTCGAAGAAGATAATGAAGCGTTAAATGAACTAAGTCCAGATGTAGAAAGTATTCTAAAAAGAAGTGCTGAAATACAAACAGTTTCATCAGTAGATGCCATTAAAGATATTCTAAGTCAAGGGCAATTATCAAAGTTACCTGCTACTTTTTATTACTATCCGATGTCCAAAAAGCCCACCTGTCCTCCACTGAGACAAAATGGCCCATACAACAATGTTGAATGTACATATGTGCCTGGAAAAATAATATGCCAATTGGGAAGATTTAATTTTGTAATAAATAATGGAGATCATCGTATGGATAGAGATGTTGTTGAAAAATTTGTCATGATGGCATATCAAAGATATGGTGAAGGAGATAATTTTTTTGATGTTGCTGTTGATGAAAAGGAAACAACGCCATGTGGCTGTTATGTTAAAGAAGCTTTTGAAACGACTGAAAATATAGGTATGTGGAATCTGCCTCCAGTCACTATAGAATGTGATTTAGTATCAAATGACAAAATAAAAATGTGCAATCCTTTACTTGAACCAACTGAGAAGATTTATCAATGCAAGACAAAAATTCTGGGGTTAAGAAAAAGAAATACTTTACATATTAGCGTAAATAATGATGGAATCGTATCATTTGTAAGAGATCCTGTGATTTTACATCAAAAAGTCCGTAAAAAAAGAGAATTCTCGTGGCCCTTGACAGAGGAATCAGAAAACCTACAGAATAATAAATTAAGGGAGACATCAAGAAGATTCGCCAAAAATAATGATGAAGAAAGTGTAACAGATGAAAACGATCTGAGCAATCTTTACTTTCATAGTAAAATACCTTATGTTAGAAATTATACAGATACTTGCACACTTCAGTATCAATTCTATCCATGGTGTCCAGAATATAAGACTGATCCCTGCAGTACTTCGATAAGTGGACCAACTCCGAGACCATGTCGGCAAGCAGAATGTACCTCAAAATGTACCACAAAATGTACTACAAAATGTAGTACCACTACAACCCAGTGCACTACCCCGTGCTTTGTCGATACTTCTTGTAGTACCACTGCTATTTGTACTGTAGAAGTTACTACTGATGAAATCCTCTTGAGACAAACAAAGAAACATGCAATACGAAAAAAAAGACACAAAAAACACGGTCGTAGAAGGCGCAGATGGCAAAAGCCTCCGAAATTTGATTCTGAAAGATTGGAATTTGATTATAATAATATTGAAAGCAGAAATTCAAATTCTATAAGACACGGTAGGCAGTTTTTATCTGATTTGAATTCAGCAGAAGATACTCCTCAAAACATATTACAAGCAAATTTTCATAGTCCTTGTCCACCTCGTCTTACAACCTGCAGTACTGCAAGATGTAGAACAACTCCTCCTAGCAATCCTTGCAATAGTTGTATATCGGCCTCCGAGGAATTACAGATACAGCAATCTGATCAACACGGAGAAATGTTGGAACAAAATTCTTTAACTCAACTAAAGGAAAAGAGCTCCGAAACATTGCAGTACCTTGGAACAGAAAAGAGCCTTGTTCAGTCAATTACAAATCAACCTTTAAGTCAAACAGAGGAATTAGATGAAGAAAATCTATTTCCACAGATTAGTCAGCCGCCACAGTCTGGCCAAATATCTTCCAACAGTAAGTTTGAGCTAGAAAATACTTTTCCTAAAGAAGAATTAAGAAGTGATGATTATGTAAGATACCCGCACGGTAATTATTTAGCTGATGAATCACTCGGTAGTGAATTTCTCTCTGATGATTTAATCCGTCAGTTTAAAAAGCAATATAGACCAAAGAGAAAAATGATTTTTAGGAAAGTTCCAAGATTCAGAAGGAAACAAATGAAGCAATGGATGTATAACCAGGTAAATGCTCCACCATCCATGATAAATGAATAAATACACTTTCAAAATGCACTAAAAAAACACACAAAAAAATTGTACTAAAAATAAAAGCTTTTTTAATTTTCTACCTTGTTGCTCACTGCATTAATAAATTCAGTGAATATTATCTCGTCGTCAAATATCAATGTAAATATGTTTGTAGGTCTTAGGAAAAAATTATTTTTATAAAATGTGTAGTGGATAGCACTAAAAATTCTAAATATTTACTATTATTGCTTGTCTATTAAATAATCAATTCCTTATCTGATATTACCTTTTAAGCTAGTAATTGGAATAGAAAAATATTTTTTACCTACATAATGTATGTAAATAGGTACCTACATTTGGTATACTTGTCCTATAATTCCATTAAAGCATTCCCAATCTTCAGTAAGTAAATACTCTTGAAACTCATATGCTTTAAATCAGTCACATTTTATTGATCTTAACATAAATTAAGGAATAATTTCTGGCATTTTATCCGTCTTTGCATGCATATTGATTTTGTTCCTGACCGGTTTCGGATTTTTCATCCATCGTCAGAGCAAATTCACCAAGTTCGTGTAGAGAGTTCACTTCATTGGTGATGAATTTGCTCTGACAGATGAAAATCCGGTCAGGAACAAAATCAATATTCGTGCTACGACAGATAAAATACCTGACGTTATATAGCATTGCGTACCCACTCACTTTCAATAAAGAATAATTAACTACTTAAAACTTCTCTTTTAACATCGATCGTTCTAATTCAGCGCACCAATTTACATATGTATGTAAATCTCTTATGCGGATAGATCCAGTTAAAAATATAACAATAGATCAAGTCATCACATTTATGTACTTTTTACTTTGTCTTACTGCTATAAGATTCTTGTCAGATTTTAGAAACAAATTCCTACGAGAAGTGAGAAAATGTCACTATAATAAAAGCCGTCGAAAATTCAAATTCGACATTCCCTTGGTTCATCACTAAAGGGCAGAACCGAAGTTCCTGGTCACATCGATAGCTGGATGTAACCAGTGATGATATCCAACGGGTTCTTAAAGTTAAAAAAATTAGCGAACCAATTGTTAAATTATCCGAAAATTAATGCTATTTATTATTCTTCTAAAGAAGAGTGAATTAACAACTTGTTTCCAGCAATAATCTACAACACTGCGTTTAGTTCGTTATATCTGACGTAACAATCAAATTACTTAATTGTTTCCAACAGTAATCTATAACATCATTTGCATCAGAGACATTTTCCGTAATAGCCTGCTTCACTCTGCGGCATCGACAGGTTTCGGGCGTTCGCCCATCTACAGGATGCGTCTGTCAGACAGTGTGATAACACAGACTTGCATAGAGCAAATTCAGTTTACACACTCTGAGTTTACACTGAGTCTCTGATGCTTTCCAGCTCTGCGGGACCAACCACCACAACAACATCATTTGCATTTAGTTTTTTATATCTTACTTAACAATGAGTCTTTTTTAACAGTATGAGTTCAATGCTTTTGCTAGAATAACTCGACAATACTATAGAAGATATAGCATTTGAACACATGCGCATTACATTTTGAGCGTGCGATATGCGCGATGGAATTTGAGTGATTAAGAATCATTGTTGTAATTACCACAGAGGCTGAACGAGGGTTTCTATATTGAGTGTTCATTATTTATTTGGAAAAAAAAATTCACCTCGAAGTGGAAAATATGGAAACTTTTCTAGTAATAAATTTGATAGGAATTCCATTGGATCTTTGGGACTATAGCGACTCAGCTCGAATCTGGCTAAAAAAAATCACAACACAGCTTATGACGCTACAGTCAAAAAGCATCATCCACCTGAAGAGAGATATGATAAGAGGTCGGCAGTGCACTGAGAAAGCTCCGGGCGCCAATGACCATAGATGTTGACGCGCCTTAAATTAAAAAAAAAGAAAGTGTTTTTCTTTATAAAAATTTAATTTTTTTTGAGCCCATAAGTCGCAGATTATAGAGTACATCGTAGTGCCCTGCTGCATTTTTATGTGTGTGGGAATCATGCAAAATTTCTGAGAAGTCGCAAAAAAAATTGTAGTGCGAAAGAGGGTCAAGAAACCAAAAAGTGATTTGATTCCATTCTCAGAGATAAGAAAAATAATCAGAATAGGTTCTTAAATACATATGCCTTTAGAGAAGAGGTATTGAAAATTTGGATATCTTCACTGGATATGCCCCTATACGTACTAACTCCTGGGCACTACGTCCTTTAAGGACGAGGACGCCCCATTTATCTTGCGCTATTGGTTGCGATCCAAAGCATTGGTGTATCACCAATCACCCGCAGATCACCCAGCCATTTGAGATGGAGTCTGCCTCTTTTCTTCTCGCTCCTGGCTTTCCATAGAGGTTCTTAAATTGCATCTCATGGCAAACGAGTAAAATCCATCCTTTCCTTCTGCCCTAATCTTCGTATTTTTCTTTTTTCAATCGAGGGTACCAAATTCATTTCTCCACTTTGGGTACGACGTTCTTTATTTTCTTACTCTCACAAACATTCTTTGTTTGTACTCCTTTCTCATTTATCCTTTTCAGCACTCTTTTTCCCATGTTTAAAGGCCGTTCATCAACATTGGTAAGTATCCAGTTTTCATTCGCGTACATGTCAGTTGGGCGAAGCCTCTTAGACGATCAGCTTGATTCCTAGAGGAATAATCTTGAAACGTATGATCTTTTGAACAGCAGATATCTTTTGACATATATTTCCTTCTGCCAGTATGATTTTATCTTCTTTCCAGTCATCACCAACGCGCCTAGTCTTTTAAAGTGCCAGATGAAGAGAAAGAATGTTCTCTTGTTTAGATATTTTCTTGAAGGTGTTTGAAGTATAATCTATTTTTTACATGTATAGTTTCATTTAACTGACTTTTCTATTTACATATCCACATCGTTATTATTTATTTATTTTATTGTTTGTTATTTGCTTTATTTGTTGCTTTATTTTATAATAATGTGTAACAGTTTAATTTTGCCTTTATTTTGATGTTTATCTTTTGTTTCAATCAAACATTGTATTGTGCCTTTCCCCTATATTGTAAATAAATTAATAAATTCCTTAACGTTAGTTTCTCTCCTAGTAGAACAATTCCTGACTGCGAAGTTTTGTTACCAAGAAGATTACTTTAGTTTTAACGAAGTTGCATTTCGCCGGGTTTATGGCAATGCCGAAATGGTGTAAGTGTGAGAAAATTCTTTCAAAAGATGTCCTGTGTTTTTCCCAAATAGCGAGGGTATGAGATAACAAAAACAATATTCGAGATTTTCTAGCACCTGGTTATTTTGTGGCAGCGTTTCATAAAATAAAGGTATAAGAAATTCGTAAAAATCGAAACGAGGGCATGTAATATATGTATTCTGACACTACCGGTATTGCTGATATGCTCGTATAAGACCATGGTGGAATAGACAGTTGAATGTGGAGAAAATTAGAGCAGCCTTGAACATTTTTAATGGGATATCTGTTGGGTACTGTTTGGGCATTTAGTTGTCTATATTCCCTGCAAGGTCTCCATTCGCCGTTTTTTTTGCTACTTTATATATATATGGGAGGTCCAAGGGATTTGGAGGGCCTACAGAGTCCCATTGATTCTATTATATTAACTTGGCTTGTATTGACTATTGTGGTATATCCTAGGCTGGGCGCTGGTGGGGATTCCCTTGGTCTCAACTTCCCACGTGATGTGTGGAATATATAGTTGTTGTAAAGTGAAATATCTGAGATCCTGGAGCTTGTATTTATATAGTAAAATCCTATTGGAATAAGGTTTATTAATTTAGCGTTTGGAAGTATATTATGTTCGCACGGTAATATTTGCGAATTTAAAGAAAAAAGAGGATACTGACGACTCGTTAGTTTGAAATGAGTTAGAAAGTCAAATCCTATTATTACTTTGGAGACATCACCGAATAAAACGTTATTACAAAATTATTTAGCTAGACCAAAGTCGAGTATTAACTACCGAGTGCGTAATGCAGACAGCTAATTGGGTATTGTTAACTGCGTACAGGAACTTATTTGAGATGTTTCTTATATCATGAAATCTGGTTGAAATTAAAGGGGCATAATTAGGCGACTGAATCTGCTGATATGGAAGTTCGTATGATACGGTCTTTCAGAAAGATGCTAAATGTCCATGACAGGGACGGCCGCTACTTCTGCCGGTAATTTAAATTTATGATTGTAAATGCAGATGATCTACAGAGTTTAGCTGAGAGGCCGAAAGCGTTATGCACCATGGATTATCTGTTGCCTGGTGTCTACTGGCGATCACATTACGACTGCGACTTGTCCGTGATGTTGGCGACCTACGCCGAAACTGGATTGGATTCCCAGCTCTGCTATTTCTTGCTGTAATTCAGTTAATTGTTCTTGCTTGTTGACTAAATTGATTTCTAGATATGGTGAGGTTGTACACACCACATCAATTCACTATGTCACTTGGCTTGTGAAATGTATTTGGTGTGATGTGTTGTTGTAGTTTGTAGTGGCCTGAGCGGTTTTGTAAAAGGGCTTGTAAGTATATATGTTTAAGAGAGAAGTATCAGTAATAAGAAAGTATTAACAAATTATTTGCAAAGAAATTATTAACTTATTAATATGAACCGATGCTAAGAGAGCGAAAAACAAGTGTTCTGCTTCGGTGTCTACAACAAACTATATTTTCTTTCATTTCTTTCTTCCACTACATTAGAGTGGGTGAGCGTTACTCTGGTGGTAGGCTGATTGGCAAACACTGCTTGGCGAAGAAGTAACTGGCAAGGCGATCAATATAGGCTTCTGAATAATGGGCTGCAGGAATGCATGTAATTTCTTGAATTCTTGAAGTGACTCTATATGCATACATGTGATTTTGTTAATATGACTCTATATAAACGAAAATGCATATGTTTTTCTTGTAATTCTATATAAACGAAAAAATTCTTAAATAATTCAAAAACAATTTAACAAATAAATACATTATAGAAAAATGTGTAGTAATAAATAAATCATAAATGTGTAGCAATAAAATTTAAATGAATAAGTATAATTAACTAGACATAAAATTTCATATATTTTTAAAATTGTATACATATATAGCACCACGAAAATCTATTTATTAGAGTGGTGATTAATAATACAAAAAAAAAAAATGAAGGAAAGGTCCTGAATAAGGTTTTTAAAACACAAGAGAGCTAATTACTAAGATAAAGTGTCAAGATTTTTGATAAGGATTTGTTTTGGTTTTAGTGTGATTTAGGGTGTTTTCATTTTCTATTTGGAAGTGAGTCAATTTCTCTCTGGAAATGTTGTCAATTTCCCTTTGGAAATGTTGCATTATTGATCAATTTCCCTATAGAAATGCTGTGGTGTTAGTTTATTTCCTTTTGGAAATGTCGTGCAATTATTTTATGTCCCTTTGGAAATTTTGTAGTTTGTTAATTTTCCATTTGGAATAAGTCCAGTTGGCTTCCATTTCTTGTCCATCTTGAAATAATATTTGTATGTCTAATTTATTAATTGCTGCATGTGCAGGCATATTTGTGTATATTTTTGTTATTTCCCTTTGGAAATACGTGCAGTTAGTTAGTTGGTGTTCATCGTGTAGAATAAAAATTGTTAACCTAATTGTACATTTTACAAAAAAAATAACTGTTGCATTTGCAAGCAGATATATAATTTCAGTTGGTGTAGTCTTAGATCCTAGGTTATAATTGTGATAGTTCTCAGTGTGTAGTTGTGGAATATTAGTGTAGGTAGCGAATTCATCTATTCATTATTAGTTTTAAATGTTTGTTTGATTTAGTTAAGTTTAGTTTTATGTATGTTTATTTTTGCGAGTAGGATGCGCAAGGATTTTGAGGAATCCGAAGTTGAATAGCTATTCCTTTCGTAGAACGTTTGTATCTGCAACTAATTCATAAATGATATTCATACACAATATTAATTTACACATAAATACATGAGAAAATCCTTACAACTAACATGCAATTTTCATGCATGAGCATACAATGGTGTAGATGATGAAGATGTTTGGATCTGCAAAAGAATGGTTATATAAAACAAAATAAATTCTTACAGCTAACATAAAAAACATTGTTGGACACTCAATTTTATATAAAATTCTTATAACTAAGATATATTTTACTAATTAGGTGTGAAATAGCTAGTTTGTGGGGTATGCATATATATTTGTGCCGTTTGTTTGTCCATGAGCTCTTCAGCTATGCTGCGTTTTCTAGATACTTGTTAATTTTGTGAATTCTGGTTGATAAAATATCCCAAACAGCTGGCACCAATGAAATGTGATTGGTGATGTGTGTTTGTGTGCTGGTAGCTTGTGTAGCACGTGCAGTTTAGTAAAGGGGGCTTGTAAGTATATATGTTTAAGAGAGAAGTATCAGTAATAAGAAAGTAGTCACCACTGCTAACAATAAGTATATTCTATTAAAATAATGCTATTAGTTATTTGCAAGGAAATGATTAACTTATTAATATGAACTGATGCTAAGAGAGCGAAAAACAAGTGTTCTGCTTCGGTGTCTACAACAAACTATCATTTTCTTTCATTTCTATCTTCCACTACACTTGTCTAAGTCTTGCTCTGACGTTTGTAATTTAGCTTGTGTAGTTACTGGCAGTCGTTGTAACCATTTTTAGCGTATGATTCGACCGATACTAACTTAGGCATATAGGAGCCTGTTTCGCCTCATCTCTCAGGAGGTGAGAGTTTCTTATCTTTGACCATTGGACCTTAATAAAACAAACAAAAAAACAACTGCTACCGTCACATGATTATATTTAGTTTGCTCAAATTAAGCTTCCATCTTCGAAATTGTGCTCTGCATTCCAGAATGTAGGAAACTTAACTGCAATATGAGTGCTGTTACCTGGACCTAATGTTTGTTCTGAATTATCGATGGCTTCTTTCATTTCATAATGCCCTACTTTAGGAGACGGATGTTTTAGATAAGAATAAAACAAAATAATTATTAGAAAATAAACGTGATAGAATTATTTTGAATCCTCGCTGAATTCAAGTCATACCAAGCCATATAATACATCATGGGATTTACTAATACAAACCATTTATAAAAACTAGACATGTGACAAACGTTTTATAAAAACATATATCTGGTCTCACTGGTCTTCTCTCTTAGCAGTAAGTTACTATACAGATGCAGTGTTGTCGCCCCAATATTATGAGCACTGTAGAACTTAAATCACGGATTCATTCTAATAGGGTAGCCACTTGAAGAAACTTTGCCGTCAATTACATAACTCTGATGTGGTCGTGTAAATGGTTTAGAATGACTGAATAATTTGAGAGTAGATGATATTTTGTAACTTGAAACGGCTGCACAATTAATGCAGGCTCTAGCAATGGTTAAGGAAAAGGCACTTTTTTCCAAAATAAAGAAATTTGGGTATGGTAATCTACCTTACTTAAAGTAGCAGCACATCTGAATAATTCTTCAAAGAACTACATAATTTCTGAACATCAAAACTTAACTTCAATTATTTATTATTATGGAATATAGAATCTGACGTTTACCAATTTCCATTAAGATTTAAAAAAACCTATAGAATTTGATTTTGAACGGTTTTTTTTTTTTTTTTTTGGAACGTTGTATAATATTGATGTTGGGCAAGATATAATATATTCGTCTTATTTTTTTACGATACCTCCATTATTTCATTCATCTATTAGAATCTCTTTCTCGTTTTAGTTTTTCAGTATTTTAGAAATACTATTTAAAAAACTTAAGAATTCGTTCCTCTTGTCATCATACAATGAATTCTTTCCTCAAATATATTTATTTAATTTATATAATAAAAAAGAATCCAGAGTAAAAGTTAAATAAATTAAACATGTTAAATTATCCAAAATAAACCAAATGAATCAGTATTTGCGATTCAATAAAATTAATAAAAGAAAGACCATTAATAATAATAATTTAAAAACATTTAAGTCTTTATTTACATATACAGAAAAATAAATTTAAGAATAATACAGTTGGAATAATGATAACAATGTGCTTACAGTCATATTCTTAATTATATACATGAACAAATATTCATATTTTCAGACCCAACACCATACTGAGAAACTGTTCATAGTGTATCGTTATTACTCCATCTTGATCTGTATCATACTGGCGAAATGCACTGGTTAAAGTCTGTAAAGAAGTAAACGAATGAAACATTAATAATCTTGAATAAATGGGTAACTTTCAAAGATGATGGTCGTCAGAGTCTCATACAGAAACTTATGCTTATTAAATACAAACAATTAAATACTTCATACATTCTTTTAATGAAATACTCTGTCCCTGGGATTCTTACAACTTTCTTTTTGTTTCGACCCTCCAAGATAAATGGATTTTCTATCGAGCTCCTTTCATATATACAATCACTTAGAGAGCAAACTTCTGGGATAGATTTCTTGGGTGGAAAAGATTTATACCCTCAGATATGTGAAACACTCGCACGACTTTCTCTTACTCCTCTTAGTTCAGTTAGTATATATAAAATGACAAAGTTTCTTTTTTTAAATTTCAAATATTGCTCATACGAGGTGTGTAAATTAAGTAATGAGACTGATTTTCTAGTGTTCGATCTGGCAACACTGGAGACGCGGCGCATGCGAGGTAGGGCAAGTAAACATCTGATACATGTCCAGTGCAAATCTGAAAATGCTAGAGTTGTTGCACTGTCCGTAGTGACTTTTTTTGTGAGCAAGGTTTTTTCAGTGCGTTTTAAAAATGAGTGACATCAATTACGAGCAACGTTGTGCTATCGGTTTTGCTTCAGACTTGGGCACAGTGCAACGGAAACGTTTGAAAAACTGTGCCAGGCCTAGAGAGACAATGTTTTGTCGAGAGCACAGGTTTTTAGGTGGTTTAAGTCGTTTGCAGAAGGAAGGCCTTCATCTTCAAGAACCGACGAAAATGTTGGCAGAATCCGCGATCTCGTGCGTTCAGATCGTCGTTTGACAGTCCGAATGATCGGCGAAGAGTTAATTTGACTCACACAACCGTTCATCAAATTTTGACTAATGAATTGGGGATGAGAAAAATTTGTGCAAAAATGGTTCCGAAAAATAGTATTTGGCCAGTAATGACATTCCTGTGGCTCCTCAGCCTCCTTATTCACCCGACTTGAGTCCATGTGACTTTTTTGTTCCCCAAATTGAAAACTCACCTCAAGGGACGTCATTTTGGAACATTGGAGAATATTCAAACAGCCGTAACCGACCAACTGAAGTCTATTCCAGCATCCGAGTTCCAGCACTGCTATGACGAATGGAAGAATCGTCTTCAGCGTTGTGTGGCTTCCCAAGGTAGTTACTTTGAAGGGGACAATGTTGAATTGTAATTTTATTTGAATAAAAAAAAGATAAAAAATCAGTCTTATTACTTAATTTACACACTTCGTATATCCTAACATAAATACACAGGTGGAGGGGAATAAGTGCCAACCTACAATAGAGACAGCTAGAGAATGCTTACATTGTAGAGAGTCGTCAACATGTGCAAACACATTTGAATCTTAAAGTCTCAAGATTCCTTAGAACCACCTAAAACAATTTTTTCAGATTCCAAAAAAAAATAAATAAAAAAATGGATAAGTTTCTGCGCAGCAAGCATCCCAAGTTTAAGAAAATCGTTATACCCATTTTCGAGAAAATAAAAAAATAAAATAAAAAACTCAGTAACCCAATCCAATCAAAGCCTTAAAATTTGGAATTCTATCATTGCTTTTAATATGTACAAATATAATATAGGTGTTAAATTATATTATATTATACTGAAGTGTATTTACAGGAAAGCGAACGGCTACTGTTCCTCCAGAACCCACTAAAAATCAATTTTCTGGGGAATATGTTTCATATATAAGTGTTAGGTATTTATTACATATAAAAAATGTGTAGAAAATCGTTGAAGCCGTTTTCAGGAAAAATACGAAAAACAAAAAATCATGTAGTAAAGTCACTTTCGGTGGATGGGTTTTGCCCGAAATCTTCGTATCTTATGCGATTATAGTGCCTAAGTGTTATACCAAGTATATACTTCCTGAGACTTTTCATTTTTGAGATATTCCGTTAACAAACAAACATATACACACAGAGTATTCGCTAAAAATATTGCTTTCATATTCAGGGGCCCCTAAAAAAACATGTATTTCTGGTGAAAACTCAATTTCAAAAATCTGTTGCGATCGCAATACTTCCTCTACTTACTAGGAGTAGGAGAAAGTTAAAAAAAGATCTTCGGACACACGTCTAAAAATGACTTCTTGGAGAGTGTATATACGCTCAGATATCCGTAGAACAACTTTTTTTCAAATTTATTTAACCAGTCAATCTTTTCGAAAAATTGCAATTTTTCAAGGTTTATCTTCAGTGATTCATGACAACTACTATTCATTCTGTTTCCAAATCATAAATAAACATAAGACATCATTACACTGTGAATTATCATGTATCTTACTAAAGATAATTCCATGATTAAAAGTGTCATAGGTTACAATTTTATTACTTTACTATTATTCAGAGTATTTTCTGAAAAAAATTGAACTATTATTAAAAAAAAAAAAATCACTTGTGAAACAATCACACAGTTTCTCTTGTTGCAAGTATTATATGGACCAAAATTTTTTTAAATCTGGAATTTTTAATGAAAAATAAATATAGTGGTAGCGAGGAACATGTTGGTTAGCAGGTACTACTTGAATGTGATTACACTTTAGTGTAGTCAATAGCGACTAGATCAAACTCCAGTAACATTTGAATCTATCTCTAGAAGTCCCTAAAATAATTTTTTTTTCCCCAGAAAAAATAAAGAAACTTATTGCGTAAATCGCACTTCTTATTATTAATCGAATTTCTTCAAATCTGAAATTCTAGCAATGCTTTAATGCAATTAGGTATTATATTAATACTGAAGGAAGCACATTAGAAGAAAGTTTATTGTTGCAGCCCTCCAAAAATCAGTTTCCTGGAAAGTGTTTCAGATAAAAGAGGTAGAGGACTTATGTCTTGCTTAAGTTTAAAGAAAGTCACGACAAAAAATCAGTAAAGGTAAGTTTCTGGTTGATTGTTTTTTACCAAATCACACAACACATGCGTGGGGGCGTAAACGAAATCAAATGTATTCTTTCTGCGATCTTCGGTTTTGAAATAGTTTGTTCTCTCTCTCTCTCTCTCTCACACACACACAGAATTCGCTAAAACTATTTTTTTTTTCGACTCAAAAGACTTCAAAACATGTTTTTCAGGTTGAAAACTTATTACGAAAATTTGAGACGATCTCAAAGAATGTGGAAAAAAAAAAAAATGACAAGAATGAAAAAAGACAAGTTCATGTTTTTACTACATTCTCTTTCGAAGTAAGCATTTCGTGAAGAGTTGTAAGAGGATTTTTTTTTTCCCCCTTTTCTTTTATCAGCAGGAATCCATCCATAATTCTGTGGCCTTCCTATCATGAAACATAATCTAGGCAAGCATCTAAATATGTAATTTTTGTCAATCCAGCGTCCCCTAAGGGAACGGTACTATCCTTTAAGGCTCTGCAATACATATATGTACCCAAAATAATGAAGGATAAGAAAATGACACTAATAACCTGCCGGATTTACATCTAATTAACTTTCATGAGGCGGTTATTATGTTATATGTTTATTGTAATAACATTTAAATCATAATGATGTGCCCATCTTCACACATTAATGAAGAACTTTGTGAATGAATTGTCATAATTCAAAACCAATTTTTAATATAATAAAGAAACTATTATTTTTAAATAATATTTCCAATGTAAACTCAAAAAATAATTTTATTTTTTTAAGCCGAGTTATAAACATTCACCATAAAGCCAAAACAATTCAAAAATATCAGATCTTGTGAATAGTAAATTCAGTGTTTTTATCGAGTTCACAAATGCTCTCTACTACAGAAACTAGCAAAATGCTATCTCGGTTGCTTTAATTCTAAAGCACAAATCATCGTGCAAATTTACTTCTAAGAATGTTACTACGTTATAGAAGAAAAAAAATGAAAGTCAATATTATCATTACTTACGTGAAGTACAATGCAGCACTGAATAAAATCATCAAAAAGGATTGTTCCGCGACCATGTCTATCGAATTTGGTCATCATAAGGCTCACAATTTTTGGTGATAATCTATATCCAAAAGCAGTTAGGGCTGAATGGAGTTCGTTTGTAGAAATATTGCCAGAATGGTCTGTATCGAAGGATCTATATGAAGAAACATTTTTTTTTACGCATTTCATTATTATTATTTTAAAGAAAGATAAATTAAATGGTCAAGTATGAAACAGGAAAAAGTTACAAAAGTTACGATAGTGTTTAGAAATTTGAAGTAAACCAGTTAGTATGTAAATTATTTGACGAAAACAAAGGAAGATAAGAAATGTTTAAATTTAAGTTTGTTTCCTTTCATAATACCATTTCAGTCTATATAGATTCTAATCATAATTATATTTTTTTCTTGGGACTTTTCTTTTTTCCTCAATAACCAGATACTGTAGAGGAGGGGAGCAAATACACTGCTTTGTAAATTTACACAATAATAACACATCAAATAAAATCCAACAGCACCGCACAAACATCGCAGCAATGCGGTTTGAAGAAATTTAGCTATCGCGGCATCTTACTGAAGATTATTATTTCAAAATAGTTACATATTAAACCTATAACTAATTGTGAAGTAAAAATTTCAACACTTCATCCGGAATATGGTATTACAGTCTATAGTACAGAATATAGTAGTAGTTAGCCCAAAATTTCGGCCTGCAATTCAAATAAAAATTGCCATGAATGTGCAAAGAATCAAAATCGCACAAGAATAATAGGGTTATTAATTCTACTTCATGGACGAATGGACTATCTATAATAAATCAATCTTACGAATGAAAAAATATCTATAGTCCTTATAACTACAATTGTTTGAGGCAACTATCACACCATTCATAATACAACCAATTCATTTAATTTAAACTATTATCAGTTTAAGTATAACTTTTATTGACGCCCATTTATTGAAAACTAGCAATTATTAAAAAGTGAACAGTGAAATTCAAGACAGCGGATTACTTCATGCCCAATTAGGAACATTATAATAAGATAAGCTTATTCCAACATTTACAACTTCAAAAACAGAAATATACAGTACAATGAGGAACATAAGCAAAAGATTATAACATTTAATAGATATCATTCAAATTTTTTCAGTTGTTCCCCACTATACCAACCTGAAACAATTTTGCCAATCAGTTACGTATTTCCATAAAGCTGCAAAATCTTCGAAGTTAATCTGACCTCTATGTTGTTTGTCGAACATACCTTTAAAAAATGTTTATATTTTGTTTATGAAGTAATATTAATTTTTTTAAAACTTAGCGACAACATGAATTAAAAAACAAACAAAAAATGATTCGAATATGAACATGGAACTGTAAAAAAAAAAAATAAATGAATCATTAAAGCATAATAATCAATTAGGATAAATTTTCGGTTAATGCCTCACAATTTTTATACCATATATTTTTCAATCATTTCTAGATAGATAGATCATTTAATTATTTAAAACTAGAGTAAAAGGGCCAAAATTTTTGTTGTAATCTAATACTTTAACAAAGTTTTTTTAAGTGCTTCTCCTTCCACATTCAATAAAAAAATTTACTTCAATTCTTTGTAAAGATAAGGCAAATGTGCTAATCATAAAATAATCATGAAGATGAATAAAACAGGGCAAAACTGAACATCGTACAAGCAATTCATTTTAATTATGATAGATTGAATGACTTATGGGGCAATTTTTTTTATTCCTATTTTTTATTATTTTACATATTTTTCTTTATTCAAATTACCTAAAACCATGTTACATTGCTGCGTGGATATGCTACCACAACTATTTCTGTTTAAGAGTATTAAACTAGCAGTTGTTTGGTTGCAGAAGCTAAAAGCTAATAAGAATCTAAAGCCATCGTGAATTTTAGAAAAGAAAGATATTAAGCAAAGCACCTATATGACTCAGTAAAAATTCATAAAGTAAGATAAGCCTGTCATATTAAGTTGCATGAGAATTCCCCTCCCCATAGCTTACTTTTTTTATACTCATCGAAATGTTTTCCAGCGCTTAGGACCAATTCAATTATTCAACTATATGCGAATCGTATTTGATATGCTATTTTAAATTACAACAATAAAACAGATGGAGCAAGCCGACGGGGAGGGAGAGTTACGGATTTCCAAAAGAAGCAGATAAGTAAACAGTAAGTTCATTACTCTGGTCGTCGATTTTATCCTAAGATGGGCAAACGCCCAGAATCAGTTGACCATGCCTGTCAATGAAAAAAAATCCCTAAAGTTATATTATGTACGTCATTAGAGTAAGTAGTAACGATTAGGAAGGATTTTCTAATTCTACTTAAAAGAAATTATATTTCTATAATAGTTAAGGTTTAATACTATTCTTTTCTACATTGTTAGAAGAAAGTAAGTAAATAAATTGTAGGAGTTAGTAAATATTAGTAAGCATTATCGGAAAGTAAGGCAAAATAACTTTCCTCTCTGATACAATCATCAGCTTAGAATAAAACAGAAATTTCGAACAGCAATAGCCAATATTTCAATATATACACAGTATCCAGACCTTGCCAAACCAAATTCAGAAAATGGAAATCGATAAGAGATAAGAAAAAGAAACATAGTACATGGACACAATCTCAGTTATTGTTCAGCATTATAATTCCACTTTATTCAATAATGTTTTTATTGTTGTTATTTCAATTAAACGTCATGAAATAGACAATGCTTAATAGAGTAGAGAATTAAAAAAACTACCAAAAAGAAAGATGTCCCACCACCTTATTAATGTTTACCTAATTTTAGTCGGAAAAATATTTCACAATATAAATTAATCAACGGTATTTAAAGTCAAACGAGTAAAAATCGTTAGGGTAAATTATAGTGTCAAACTGTTTTGCAATAGCTACTCTAACCTTTTTATTTAACTAGTTGATTACTTGCTAATTGAGCAGAGAACATACTAAGATCTCACGGGAAATTAATTTCTCAATAACAAATGAATACATGTAAATCTAATTGAAAATTTTCTAGACTGTACTTTGCTCCAATCAATAACAAAATCCTCAACAAGTCTTATTTGGTCTAAACTCTGGTACTTACTGCGCTTCTATATCTGTGCTCGAAATAAATATTCTCTTACAACTAAAACCGTCGATGTCACGATTCGAGTGTGAACTAAGAATTAAGTTTAAGACCCAAATAATGTTTAATCAATCACAAAATATATATGTACTATCATATTTGATACCAACCTGAAACAATTCTGCCAATCGGTCACATACTTCCAGAGGGCTCCAAAATCTTCAAAAGACACTTGACCCTTGTTTTGCTTATCAAACATACCTATAATTAGCAATTAAGTTCTAATGTTAACTTCATTACTTTCAAATTTTAGTTAAGTATTAGATTATCTAATAAATATTTAGAATGCGAAGGATTCTCGGGAGAGTAACCACCAGGCTCTCTGTTCCTTCGGCAGCTTACCAGCCATTAGCGTTCAGTACGAAAACATCCGGCAGATTGTGGTAAGAAGAAAATATAATTACCCTTTTTTTGAGAATCATCTTTCAACAAATTGGTCAATTCGTCTAACTGCCGTGAACAGCAATAGCTATCTTTTTATGGCATAAAAAAAAAAGCATTCTGACATTCGAAATAGAATCATGCTGTTAAAAATTGGCTTATATAGTTCATTTTTTACCAGTCGTCAATCGCCTAATTACAATAATTTAGGGAAATGATTACACAAGTATGATACCTAAAAATGGGACATTTGGTAGCACTAAGAATTACTCTTAACTATTATCATTTTTGGAGCACTTAAGCTTTTTTTTCTTACAATAAGAAAAATATCCGAGAAGACCAAATAAAGTATATGTTTTATAAATTTGACTAAAACTCTTGAGTGAGTCCAGAAAGAAGCACGAGTAGCACTGGAGGAAAAAAGAGTTGATCTTTACTGAGGAAAGTCATCTTCTACAAAAATAACAAGAATGTGATAAAGACTTACAATCACACCACGGCGGAAGGCCAAAACGAGAATGAGTAAGTTTACTTTGGGATATCACGTCATGGACAGTGTAATAAAGCGGTTGGCCTTTCCTGCAACGATCCGGCGGCATTCGGCAGTAATGAGAAAAATTTTCAGTTTAACTTTTGAATCTCCATGAGGAATTGTATAATCATTATTATTAACAAGGGTAAGGCTAAAATGAGATGAGGATAGTTAGGAGGGGAATGAGCTAGAGCAGAATTTAGACGATGAGAGATTAGAAAAGGTTAGTGCTTTTAAGTACCTTGCAGTTTACATTATAAATTATGGAAAGGATTATTTCGGCCGGAAAGCTATTAATAATCTTACGACGGGATTCCTCAATAAGAAAGAGGTCTCCAAAAATATACAGATTATATAAAAAATACTCTCCTCCCAATCCTGATTATTCATTTATATTCTAGCGAATCCTGGAGTTAAACGAAAAAGCATATATCTCGACTCTAGGCTATGGAAATGAGATTTTTAGAAAATTAAAAAGTCCAGGAGGGGCAGACTCAGGAACATAACGATATTGTCTATCCTAGAATTGAGACCAGCTGCTGAAGTCATTGAGGGGCACCAGTTGAAATGGTTCGGGCACCTCAATAAAATGCATAATAGCAGGCTGAACCAGGAAAACCTGGTAAGGTGCCATCAGAGACATTTTCGCCAAAAGGGACCTGTATTGCTCAAAAAGATAACAGCTAATCAAGAACGAAGCAAAACTGGAATCAGCTCTATAAGAAAGTTCTCACACTGCATCAGGTTATACGAGAAAAGGATTAAATGAGTAAGATTATAAATTTTGTTGTTAATTCTTTATTAGTAATTGTAAATTAAAGATGCCTACAAAAGATGCAAAAGTTGTCTACATAGATTTCAATTCTAGAGGGGACAACAAAGCAATTCACTTTAATGGCGGCGATAGCGGAATGATCGTTATGGCGTTTTTTCAAAAGTCAAAAATCTGTGTTAAACACCCAGACTCATTTCTCTTACTGCTATTAAAGTAATTATATATAAAATGACAAATTTTCTTTAAGCTTCAAAATTACTCGTTTTTACAGAAGTATAGAGGTGGTGGTGGGACAAGTACCTACTCAGCAGTTATTAGAAGTAATTACGTTGCAGTCCAGAGTGTCAATAACGTTGTATTAGCCTCATATAACCTTTGAATATACCACTCCAAATATAAGACCATTCAACTTCAGAACTTAGACAAAAAAATTAAGGTTAGTGCTGTGCGGTGTGAAACACATAAAGCTCGCTATTCTAAATTGCAACAATGCATGCAAATTGCTTGAATTTCTGATTCTAGTGAAAGAACTATTCACAAGGATAGTGAAAACTTTCATAACATTTATGCAAAAGTACAATACTTTCACCGTATCATTCGGTGCTGATATAAAATAAACTCCCAAATTGGTTTCAAAATTCTTAGAACAGAACATCACAAAACCCAGCAGTTACAATTATATCTTTTATTGTTGTCTCTTATTGTATATTTTTTATTGTCCCATTCAAATGCAAAAAAGAGTAAAATTCGACAAAAATAAATTATGGAAGAGTAAGTAAGGTACGAGAATACCCTCTTAAGAATCTCGAGAACACCCTTTCGAACACAACTAGTTCCATATATAGATATAAAAAAACATTTTTTTACCATTCCCTCTAGAAAGACCTAAACTAGGTCTTCCCTTATTCTTCAGTGGGCTTTATATCAATTACTGGATAGGTGTTACGGATGAATAAAATATATCACCACATAAATCATACCCAATACCGCGCTAAATGTCAGTGAAACTCCACAAAAAATCCCAGAGCCAAATACACTTAGATCAAATGAAAACCTAAAAATGAAGTTCCTTTATTCAAATAAGGTAACAGTATGATGGAAAGATTTTATTAACTACGAATTTGAAGGGAAGGATTAGCAAGCAAACTTAAAATGAAAGATGTAAATAAAAATTTACCAACTACGCTATTCAAATATTCTATCCAAAAAAAATGTAAGAATCTTTTAAAAAGGGTATTTTCTTTCGAATACGAAATAAACAATTATTCTTTTTTAATTTTTTTTTTGTTTGCATTATTTAATGATGGAAAAAGTAAAAAGATTTATGAGGGAAAGGAAATCAGAAAATGGGGGATGGGCTTAACCTGTTTGATGGCAAAGTGACTAACCTCAAAACAACAAAAATTTATGTTTCTATAATTTTGATTTTCTTAATATGTAATTGAAACTCTAAGCCTACAAAATGTTAAAATTCTGGCAAGATGGCACTTTTCATAAATACATGTTTTGAATTTTAATGATAAATATCTTTTTGTAATATAAAAACTAACTTTCTCCTTAACAAGTAATTGTTAACATTTATTTCAAGGAGAAGCACTATTTTCATTCTAAACAAACTCTCAAGTTTATATAATATATAAAATCATCCTAAATGAATAAGATGTGTTTGATTTCATTGCAATAATTTTTGCCAACATCTATACTCTCGAAGTAATCATTAATGTAATAGTATGCAACAATTAAAGTTTAGTAATTAGAAAAAATCAGAAAATATTACCAATCATTAGCCTCACAGTCTCCGGATTGAAAGGTGTCCATGTGCCATTTGATAATGCCTGCTGAAGCTCATCAGCAGAAATATATCCAGATCTGTCTCGATCAACTCTAAATGAAAAGTATAAGAATTTAAGAGAGGTTATTTATTAGATGTACAAAAAAAACTCAAGCTATTGGTAATATGAAGGTTTACCTCTGAAAAACATCCCAAAGGAATTGTTGATTTGACATTGGTGATGCAAACTGTGACATCTTTCAGTAAAATAAAAATTTCTCTCAAACAAATGTAAAATAAAATTTTAAAAAATTATGCAAATTGCAAGTATCTCGTTAATCTATATACTTAACGTCATATCACTTTAGTACTCAGAAACAAGGAATGACTCATTAACCAATGGATGCCACAAAACAGGCTTGTGGAAGTTAACATATGAGCAAAGAATCATGTAAGAAAATGATGTATTTTAAATCAACATTTAAAAATTATGTATCAAGTTTACCAAATTAATTTTAAATAAGAAAACTCATAATAGTTAACTTTTGAAGAAACAGATGCTTTTTTATATCAGTATACAAGCAGTATGGTAGCTGATTCATTAAAATTAAAAGAGGAATTCTTTCATAATTATGAAAAAAATGTTAGTTATAATCTCATAATGAAGCTCTTACAAATAAATAAAGAAAATTCTTCAACAAAAAAATATTTTAGCAGTGGGGGGCGTTGAAATTCCATATACACAATATCAACATTTTTGTATCCGAACAATTATTTTATAACAAGAACTACAATTTTGTTGAATTACTTACTAGAATATTGTTTCTTCACTTTACTAATTTTATTGACTTAAATCTGCTCTTTAAATAACATAGTTTTGTATTTATTAGCAAACATATTCAATTAATCAGATTCGTTTTCGTTCAAATCGTTAAGAGTATTAACTAGTTTTTCTGATTGGTAGTTATAATAATTAATTCAATTTTAACTAATTTATGAGTTTTTCTCCACGACGATCGCTGCTATTTAAGAGAACAAGAAGCTCTCCAGACCTTTCTCTTGAAAAACGAAGAAAAACGCATGATCCTCTTCAATTACGAATAGGTGAATCATCTAAGGTTTGAGAAATCGGTCGTTGGTCGAAGGTTTAATTTATGGACTTTAGGTCAGGAGTAATGAATCGCTTACTGGATACTAAACTTGCCTCTGTAGCTAGCAAAGAGGCCTTCATGACGCTTCGTAAAGATAATGAGAAGCTAAAAGAGAATCGGGTTCTTCGTCCTGAAATATATACGCTAAATATTGGTAAAAATAATAATTGTGGTAAACATCATTAAATTATGATAGATCTTTCTATTCACATATTTAGCAAATTTAATGTAACAATAAAAAAAGGTATAAAAAGACAATAAAAAGTTAATTTAAATAAAAGTAATAAACAAAATTAACTTATTAAAATTGAATCAAAGTGTACATAAAGGAATTTAAATCTTGTCAATGTACATATTTTTAATAAGTTCTGTGTTTACAATTTTTTTTATTAGTTGAGTCCGTGAAGTCTGAAACTTGTAAATAATTTGATTCATATTTTGTACAAATATACCATCACATGGGCAAATATTTGATAAGTATTTTGAAACGATGCAGGTAGTCTCTAGGGTATTCACATCTTGTTAAAATATGAATCAAACTACTTGTAACTCTTAGCGCTGAAGTCTGGTACTTTATGTCTGGGAAAAATCAGAACTTTAGATTTTTAAGTCTGATAAATTTCTATCATCTTTTTTTCCTCATATGTCTGAAATTCAAGCATCACTTCATAATCCCTAAAACATAAGACCAATCGTCTATTACTTGGACACGTAAAATGCAGAAGGCTTTCAACGCTTGTAAAACGATAATAGGATCTCAAAAGAAATTAGCATTTCCTTCACCGAATGCGTCTATCTCGTTTATTACCGACGTCTCTAATTATTCTATTGGTGGCGCCAATCATCAAACAGAAAATGATATCACCAAGCCTTTAGCGTTATTCTAACGGAAATTTGCCCCATTAAGAAATCTATTCGACTTACGACCGAGTATTATTGGTAGTATATTCAACAAACGCCACTTTTCATATTTTCTAAAAGGATGGAGGGGGGAGTTAAAAAACGTATTCTACGCATGTTGCAACTGTTATATATATGACAGTTACCGTTTCAATTTTTTTTTTTAATTAGCGCCATTTGGTATTCGAATAACTACTTTTTCATTTTGTTTATGGATTTCATTGATATTACTATTTTTTATATTATTTGAAATGTAAAATTGCTTCTCGTTGGTAAATGGGGAACGGTTATACAAATTCGATCAGATTCCTCATTGTGATATAGATCCAACCGGAACAAAAACCCAACACTGCTAGTTCAGGCCACTGCCACCAAAAGAAAGATCTTAAAAGATAATGATTGCATCATCTTTACAATTAGCATGTTTTTAATGATAGAAAAACATAAATAAAAAATAAATAATGGTATATAAAGGTCAATACGACCTAGACCCCTAGAAAAACGTAATCGGCTATATTTTTTTCTTTCATCAAATAATGTAACTCATTTAAATTCACATTTATATTATTTACTTAATACCATTGCAGTTTATTTAGCTTAACTCTTTTCGGACAGTGAAATAAAAACTGTTTATTTCAAAAAATTAAAATTTTATTTCATTGGTGAAATAAATTTTCCTAGAGTGCGCTGTATTATCTGTTAAATGTGGAGTAGGGTCGTGACGTCTTCATTCCAATCAATATATAGTATGGCGGTCGTGTGAGTAACAATTCCATTTCGCTCTTTTAGTTTTTACTTAAAAGTTACATTTTATTATTGTCTTGTCTGTCTATAAAAAACAGTCAACATTCCTCCAGAAATCTCTAAAATCAGCGACCAGAATTCACCAAAGGTAATTATATATTTAATTAATTTAAAAAATGCGTCCTTCAATGGACGAGTTACAACTATTTATACAATTTTATTACTTAATTCTTCTCAATCCCAGGGATTATATTGCGATAAATTTACCATATTTTTCTTCTTAAAATATACGTAAATGATTTTATCAGTTTATTCACAATGCCCTTTGAAACATTGGTATCAATAAGGTAGGTGTCATCGTAAATTGTAAAGAATTTAAAGGGAATAAAATTTTAACGGGGGAACATACGATAATTTTTTCTACTTCGTACCATATTATTCTTAAGTTAAGTATTTATTTTGAAAAAACTGTAAATTCAGAAAACTTAGCTCCTGTGAGAACAATATTTTTTGTTTTCTTCCCTCTTAATTGTTTATTAATTTAGGATTCCCTAGCTGTAATGCACCTAAGTGAGTGCACATCCTGTGAAATAATTTATTATTTTGTTATTCATCTATTTTTGTTCAAAGTAATAGTTTGTCTATTTGACCGCATACTGGAGTTTCCCAGTATTGCGACATTACTTTAACCTAACTTAATCTTGGAATGCTTTAATTAGCTGTAATAATTAAGTAATTTATGTAAAGAAACTTAAAAGATTTGAATTTTCAGGGTACCCTGTCCTTTCTGTGGCTCTGGTTGCTTGGCTTAAACGTCGACCCTCCCTGGACTAACTAATTCCAGGTTAAGTGTACACTACCTAACTCACTAGACCAATCATCAGTAGAGTTGTCTCGTAAGTATTTACAGTTTCTTTTTTTTTTGCATTCGCAAAATTAACTGAGGAAGGATACATATTATTAGAGCCGAGAGTTTACACAGTACTGCATAACAATTAGCTCTTTCAGTTCTGTTAAATCATAAACCTGGTTTAATTTAAATTTAAATAAATTCAGATCTTTCCTTAAGAGCTTTCTTTACAATTGGCGGGAACAAGCAAAGAAAAGGAGAAGGAAAAGTGAAAAGAAAAAGAAAAACCTGCTCGCTTAAGAAAATCATTTTTCATTTTAATTTATCCATATTCAAATTGTTGATTATATCAAGACAAAATTGCGTAAAGGAAGAATGTCGAGCAATCATAAATATTAGTAAATAAGACATTTTTCATTTTATTTACAACATTGGAATATTTACTTTAGTTAACGATGAATATCATCGAAGCTGCCTTTTTTACTTAAATCCATGGGCTGGAAAAAAGTTTTTTTTTTTATAGCTTTTAAAAAAGCAGTTCTTTAGAAAGAAGCATATTTAACTAATACAATGATAAACTATAATTAAAGGAAAGAAATTGAACGAGTTTATTTACCACTTGAGGATGTTATTTATTACAAAAATTCCATTAATATGTCCAACTGATGTTACAAATTTTTATATTGAATTTTCACCGGAATTATATCATAAAAGTAGTTTTTAGAAATTGGTGTTTGAAAAATATATATTAAATTTTGTGATATTGTAAATTTTTCATTTTTTTTTTTGCGTTTTCTCAAAATTTTCTTAAAATTATTCAAGGTTCAGCGAAAATATGATGGACTGAACAGTTTGTTTTAGCATCAGCGACGTTTTCCGTGATAGCCTGCTTCATTTTGTGGTCATCGACCGTTTTCGGGCGTTTGTCAGACAGTGTGATAACACAGTCTTGTACAGAGCAAATTCAGTTTACACACTAGAGTGACCGAACGCTCGAAACCGGTCGATGACCACAAAATGAAGCAGGCTATCACGGAAAATGTCTCTGATGCTTTCCTGCTCTGCGGAACCAATCACAACAACAGCAACGGTTTGGTTTTAGTATTAGGCTTTCTAGATAAAGGCTCCAACCGGATATCTTTACACGAATATAATCTACAATTTTTTTTTTGCTTTTTAGAAAAAATTGGCTTAGGGGAGGACTTAGGTCACATTTCCCTCGATAGTGTCACTTTGTTATAGATTAGCTTCTCCCCCCCCCCTATATTGGAGCAAATATTCCAAGCTTGAATGATATTTGTTAATAAAATTATGAAAATATGAAAGTAATTTGTGTATTTCATATTTTTGCTATATAATGATTTCTACTAGATATTTTCTGTATACTGTTCCTTGGGTTTGAAGAAAATTAGTGAATTTATTAACCAAAATTTACAAAAATTGCTCTAATCTATTCTGATACTTGTTATCAGAAGTTTATATTTATCTCGGTAATGCTTCAGTATAATTTAATGTTTAAAATATTTGAGTCTAAAATCATAATAACAATTTTAAAATTCACTCAAATTTTTTTTCAAAAATGTTTAATATTTGTAAGAGTTGAAAAAAAAAAAATTATTTTGATAAATAATAAAAATAATATAATGACAGATAAATAATTAGATATTTAATTCAAGTGCTTTGTTATCAGCAAATATATACTGCTAGTATGATATTTGTAGTAATGCAAAAGTAATATAATAACTACAAAAAAAAAGAAAAAAAAAAGAAAAAGTAAAGTCTATTAGTATATGTAGGTACCCGAAAGTAGGAGGTTAATATTGTATATATATGATTCATTTATTTGATATTAATTTAATCTACCTTTTTAAATTGTTTTTATGCTTTTGGTTATCATTTGGTACTAAAATCAGCGATAGGAGAGCTTGAAATTTTTATTGTTGCTTAGTCATACATAAAACGTTTTTGGTTGTTTTACATCACAGGAAGTAATTAGGCTATCCATAAATTTAATGTTTATGGTATTTAATAATTAATGATTAGATTTGGCACTATAGTATGATGAATCACTTATTTGTAAGCAAACTTTTACAAATAATAAATCAAATAAAAAGAAGATATGCTTATTAATAAACTTCTTTTCCATATTGTTTTTTTATTTTATATCTAGCTCCTTAAGATTTGTTTAGAATTTTTTTTTTTTTTTTATTGATGGAAGAGAAAATCTTTCTATTATCAGAATTTTTACCAGAAGTACTTATTCTATTGTTTTGACATTCAAAAGACAAAAAAAAATGTTTTTAGAAATTTGACTACTGGGCTCTCTTTTCACTCAGATTTATATTTGATTTTTGTGCAAAACATTATGTTTCTTCCGGCTAAGACAAGAGGAGCCTTTAGGAAAGACACGATCGAAATCGGCTAACTAAAAATACCAAACAACAGAAGGACAATTACTAGTGGTATGTAAAGATCCTAAGTTTGAAAAAAATTTGTTCATTGATGATGAAAATTTTTGTGAACATTTCTCGCCAAATGATTCTGATCTTTTTGCCACTTAGTAGTCTTATTAAGTAAAGACTTAATTGGAAAAAGAAAATTTCTGTACAAAACAAGAAGAACGAATAGAACTTTCGGCTCCCTATTGCAGTTGATGTAAGCTTTAAAAACAAAATGTAGGAAATGCTTAAGAAGAGGAAATTATTCTCGAAGAAACAGAAGTTAAAACAAAAAAAAAACGGTGGAGTTAAATGGGGGAAGTCCCAATCTACTGCAGGATAGATTAGAACATATGAATTATATGGCTTTTTGATAAGGCATATGATAATAAATATTAAATTAAAATAAGGTGTTTGGATAAATAACAGAGAGTGGAAAAAATATACAGAGAGTTATGTTCAGTAATTCGTCTTGGAACCCACGCCCTTTCGGACTGTTACCTACTATGATTGAGTTCACAGGACCAAGTGGATCAAAAAAGAAGAAGAGAGATGATCGAGGAAAGAAGAGCAATAGATCGGCGAACATAGAGGCAACTTAAGCAAGAAGAAAAAATAACTCACTTATCCTCTAAGAATAGCCGAGTGACATCCGCTCTGTTAGGCTAATTAAATCTGTAACAGGGCTAAGATTCGAAAAAAGGGGGGGGGCTTAGGATAGAGCATATGCATTATATGGCTTTTTATGATAAGGCATATGATAATGAGTTATTATTAAAATAACATAAGGTGTTGGGATAAATAAGAGAGTGAGTGGATAAAATATACAGAGAATCACGTTTAGTAATTTTGTCTAATTTTTTTTCCATAATTATTAGCTTTCTTTACATCTACCAATCCAAGCAGGTAGAGAAGTGATTACACTGTAGAATAGAAAAGCGCGCCAGTAATATTCAACCAACTGTTATATAATATCGTGATTTAAAGCCATAAATTATGTACAATTATTTAAATAAACTCCTTTTTTTTTTTTTGGAAAAGGCATTTCAAATAAAAGTGATAGGTTCAATATGTGTGTGTGCAGTTAACATTTCGAAGTTTAAAGGAAATCATCGTTAGTCGAGAAAAATTGCACAAAAAAAAATAATCTGTTCTTAAATTTTCGCTTCCGGTTAATCGATTTTGTTCAAATTTAGCATTGTGACAATGCTTCCATTATCTAGTAATAATATCATATTGGTAAGTGGTAGAGCCATAGAAGCAACCTTAATGTTACAGTTCCCCCCAAAAACCTCCAAAAAAAATCCATTTTCCCCGGAAAATTTCATATAAAAGTGATCGATATATGTATATGTGTGTAAATAGTCTACGAAGTTTGTAGAAAATCACGAAAAACTGAAAAAAAAAAGTTCAATAAGTTGGTTCCGGTTGATTGATTTCACCTGAAACCTTTTATGCTGTAGTAGTTTCTAAACGGAACATTTAAGTTTAAGCTTCCTGTGATTATTTGTTATTGAGAAATTTTGTTCATACACACCCACATACATCTGTACACATACATTCGCTAAAAACAATTATTTCTTACTCAGGACATCTTCCGGTAAAAACTGAATTTCCAAAATTTAATACGATCGCAGTACTTCCTCTTACTAGGAGGAGGAGAAAGTATAAAACAACGAGTCCTCTTGTGAATCAATGCAATTTATAAGCTACACAAGCTTGCATGTCTAAATAAGAGTCGTTATCCACTCAATAAAGTGTAACAACTGTCTTTTTTGAATTAACAATATAAACGTCTGACAAGAGAATCTTGTGTCTTTAAATTTTGTTTCTAATATCCGACATTTTTTTTTTTTTTACTATAACATTATATGAATTAAAAAATCTAAAAAAAAAAAAATCAAAATATGTTTCTTGGTTGAAATAAAATAGCCAATTTATAGGAATGTTTAGATGATAATATAAACTATATGATAAGGAGGAAAGGTCACATTTCAATAGCGATGGCTTGAGATAACACACTAATGGGGCAGAAAACTAATAAAATTTTTGTTTTTCATATAAATATTATTAATAGGTTATTTATGCAATTTGTGAGTTTTGAAAAGAATTTATAAACTTGAGTATTTGGATTATTTTGCATCAAAGCATATATATATCATTTAAGCCATTGGAATTTTCTTAAACCTTCTTATAAACTACGTATTCTTAGCATTCTGAAGGCATGAATAAATTGAAAAGAATCATTTTATATCACTTCTTTATACATTCTATTATATATCTTCGTATTTTATCTAAATTCATTTTGCCTAATCAATAGTGTTTTGCATAGTATTAATATCAAACTAATAAGATCCATTAAAAATATGATATTTTTTTATTTTATCATATTATTTGGCCTATTAACTACCACTAGACTAGAGGTTAATACCCGACTTCTTAGCAATTTTTTTCTGTTTTTTACATTCAGTAAAAATAGGGCATTAATTCGAATATTATGTTTGAAAATATATTTTAAATAAGGGGAGGGCATTAGCTGAAGTGGTTAAGCGCGTTGGACTCCCACGTGGAGGTCCAGGGTTCGAGTCCAGCGTGCTTACCCTTAGATTGTCTTAACTTCCTAGGGAGCCTTACAGCTCACTGTTCGGTGAGGAGACAAGTGTGGTTGTAGCGAGAGAACACTGTCTGGAGGCCGGCATTGCACAGAGAAGGCTCCGGGCGCTAATGACCATAGATGTTGACGCTCGTTAAATTAAAAAAAAAAAATATTTCAAATAACTAGCTATTTCATACAATAAATTTCAAATAATCTAGTGAGATTATTTATTTAATGCTCGTTATTTTAAATTATCAGGTGAAAATAGTGTTTGAAATAATATTGTTTAATTTTAAGGTTGTTCTTATTGATATAACAATAAATCAAATTTTATTTTATTTGAATTTGCTTTCTCATCATATAAAATAAAAATTTTATCCTTTTTTTTTTTTTTTATCTTCCTTCCGACTAACTTGATGCATTTTAGTTTATCTGTTTTGAATCCCAGGATGTCTGGGAACAGCCACTGGAAATCAGGGCATAATCTATTTTTGAATGAATCCCCTCATTTATAATAAATGTCTACATGACAGAAGTATGTATTCGACTCCACAACTCAAGAATGTGTATGTGTTTTTGGTTAGGGCTGAGGCTTGGAAGTGGATTTTCCACTTATTTATAAAGAGGAAATTTTTGTTTTATTACGTATCTTTTTAAAAATATTTTCTGAGATATCTTGAAAACGGTGTGTCATAGTCAAATTTTGCTCACTCTCGACCTCCTCGAAGGGGATTTACCTACTATTTGTGAGATCTTTAAAATGAAAGACTGTCAACTCATATTCCAAATCAGTTTTAGACAATTTAAACATTTATGTTATTTCACGACAACTGTGAAGGATGTTGGAAATAAATAATATCAATTGGGTTATTTGTTTTGTTTAAAAGGAAATATGGAATATGTTAAAAAAAAAAAATTAAATTATACTTTAAGTTGATTATTAATTTATAATAGACACGATATTATCAGAGATATCTTGAAAAGTTCGGAATGAATACCAGTACGGCCATCATTTAGGACAATGCAAGGTATCCGGACCTCAAACCCGTTGGACATATGCTTGGAAGAGCCTACAGGCTCCCATTTCTAACTAACAGATGGAGAATATGCGTCAACGTTTAGTGACCCTGTGGAATGAATTGAATTAGGATCATTGATGCGGGACAGTGCTCGACCTGATATCATTTTATGCTCGAATCGCTCATTTTAAGTATGGGGCATCGATATCAGGCTATTTATTCAAAGTAGATGTGGAAAATTCTCTCTATCAAAGGTATTTTTTTTTCCAAATTTAATTTTTTCCTAATTTTCAAATTTATGGTGCTTCATTAATTTCCTCACATTTTCGTTTTTTTTTCTTGTCATTGACCGAAGTACCAATTTAAAAGAACTCACGTCACATACTCAAATGTTTGTAATTCTAATCTTTTGAATACATGACAAGATATGACAACTTCATGTATATTTAGTGTTCCCTTCATTTGAAGTGAGAAACGAGACCATTTTCTTGCCTGCATCTTAATCAGGCTCCTTAAGATAACCAAGAAGCTAATGCTTTTCTCCGTTTTGGTGTGAGCGTCAGGTTCAATTCCCAGGAAGCTCCAACGATCAAGTTAATCCAGCATCTTAGTTACAAATGTTAGAACCCCTGGTAGAACACGCTTCCAATATAAGTCGGGGTATGGAGGAGGCCCGCTCTTTCACTTCCGCAGAGCTTCTAAGTAATTATGGTTCCATTAAATTTTCCAACTAACAGATTCGCATTTCATTTATAGTTTTTCAAATTTATTGAATTTCTTTCATGTTTAGTAATTATTATATAAATGTTTTTTTTTCTTCTTTATCATTAGATAAGTTATCTGTAAAAACATTCTATTTATTCGTACATTATCTTCAGCTTATACATTTTTGATTTCAGTAAAATACCTTGGAAAATTATAAAAATAAAATGAAAATTATAAATAATAAATTTTGTTGAATTTTAAGTTTGCATTTTAATATACCCAGAATTCTTTTTTATTATTATTTTTTTAATTTTTCTTACCCCTGGTCTTTTAAGGCAAAGCTGCCGCCCGACCTCTAGCAGCCCAATATATTCTTGACATCTTCGTTCATTTGTTGCATTCAGGAGTAAAGGAAGATCTTATATCCTCTAGCTGAGAACATTGCCAAGATGCTCAAAAATCATTGGAGTTGGCCGCACAGAGTACTAGTTGGATTTTCCCTAATTCCTATCCGATAGAGATGGAAGTTGAGGTAGTCATGTCCAGTCAGAGCTCAGAAATATGCTACTGCATCTCTTCTGGGCAAAGTGGGTGGTACGTGCCCCGTTTATCCATCAGAACTGCCCAAGTTTTGTCCTGTGTCAGCTGCCTATACACTCTGCGCTTTCATACTGTTCCTTTCTGACTAATCCTTTTGCAGTATGAAAGGTAGGGGGACGAATTGGCTATGCCTTTTGTGCTCGCTTTTTCATTTCCGTACACAGAATTCTAAGCCCTTAGACATGTATCGGAAGGAAGACGGAAAAAGTTTATTTAAAGCTTAAATGAATTTATGTTGTAGGAAGGGGCTTTAAGAGAAACCGTTGCACTGTTAGGGAAAATTGGCTTCGGAGGCTTCAGAATGTAACCAAGCCTTATGAATCTGAACAAAAGACAACTAGCTTTAGAATCATCGAACACCAAATAATTCTTACAACTAGTGCAGTAGCTAATTTTATAACAGAGGATTATTTGAAGGAATATTTGGCTTGTTAGTAAAAACTGGTTTGTACCATTGAATTTTCAGTACTGTATGACCAAGGATTTGTAAATGCGATTAATTATTCTCGTCAAAAAGATTATTTTACCGTATAATGAAATTTAAGAAATTTGTAAATTAGTATCAAATTTCAGATATCAAAACAAGAATGGCGGCAATCATGTCGGATTTTCGAATTTTCACCAGAAATTCAAGTTTGAGGGATCCTGCATGTGTGTTTTGTGAATGAAATAACTCGACAACGAAGAATTGCAGGAAACATGAACTTGAAATTTCATTTGGAAAACATCAGAGATTCGACACGAAGATTTCATTGAAGCCAACAAAGGAAATGCGAGTTCTTGATTTTTTTTTTTTCAGTTTTCGCTGTTTTCTTTAAAGAAATGCATACTTTGATTATCTTGGTATGATGTAAACATATTAGAAAAACTATATTCCGGGAAATTAATTTAATGGAATTTCCATAACGTACGGTTCTACATGTGCAGAGAAAGTAAGCGTAACAAACAAGAAAAATCTGTTGTGAAACTTGTACATTATTTTCTTATGCTGCTCTTAATATAATTATATATTATAATTATCATGTTTCTTTAAAATTCAGATTTTACTCTATGTCCTAACATATATAGAGGTGGCAGGAGGTGGACAACTACCTATTCATACACCTAATAGAAATTATTGCATTGTGCTCCAGAATAGAGAGCCATAATAGTGAATGAACGCCATATAAAATTTGAAGTTTAACGCTACGAATGTCGCAAAAACTCTCAAAAATCAATTTATTCCGGAAAAATGTTTCAAAAAAAATGAAGCGATCGTGCCAGATTTTCTCACCGGAAATACACGTTTTGAGGTCCCCTGGGTCCAAAAAAGTGGAATTCAGAAAATGGTCTGTGTGTATGTGAAAAGAATATCCCAAAAACGAAAAGTTGCAGGAAGCTTAAACTACATGTGCAAAATTTGCCATTTTGCAGAGATTCTGTTTAGGTACTATCACCGCATCAGACACGAACAGATTTCGGGCAAAATCCATCAGCTGGAAGTGTCACTTTAGTAATGTTTTTTTTTCTGTTTTTTGTAATTGTTGCAACGAGTTTTTTCTTTTTACCTTGGTATATCAACTACACATACACAGACCTACAACGTTTATTTGAAAACATTTCTCCGGGAAAATTCATTTTAAGGGCGCTTTTGTGGGAGGGTGGAGGTTATGGTTCCTTCTAAAGTGCTAATTAAGTTAATTACACAATTTTGTCATCTAAATAATATTCATTATAATTAAATATGTTATTGAAATCCCGAGTTTAAAAAAATCGGATGACCGGTAAGTGCGCTTTACTAAAAGTAGTTTTCCGTTTTCTGCTATTTTCTCTAAAACGGCTCCAACGATTTTCTTTAAACTTGTTTAACTATACATACAATAGAGCTACAACGTTTATTTGAAACATTTCTCCGGGAAAATTCATTTAAAGGCGCTTTTGTAGGAGGGTGGAGTTTTTGTTTCCTCTAAAGTGCTGTTTTAGTTCAACAATGTGCTATTCAATTCTGTCAACTAAATATTATTCATTAGAATTATATAAGTTGTCAAAATTTTCAGTTTGATGAAAATCGGTTGAGCTGAAGTGCTGTGACCTTACTGAATATGTTTTTCAGTTTTTCCTGTGAGTTTCTCCGTAAAAATTCTGTCCGTTTTAAGCATTAATAAGAATTTTAAGTATGAAGAAAATTTGCCATTCCGCAGTAAGAGAAAGTCGTGTGAGTGTTTCACACCATTCTTTTACCAGAAATTTAATATCGTAAAGTGTACGCGATAAAAGATAAAACCCCGGTACCCAGTTTCCTTACAAATTTGTAAAACAAAATTGTTTTTTTGTAATGATGGATTTGTAAGAATCTCTACAAACATGGCCAGTTTTTATTGAAGATTTAATCCACAGTCATTGGTCATTTCTTATAGTGCAAAAGTTTTAGTAATTAGTATATCTATTTGTTGACACAGCATTAGCAAAAGTAAGTTGAGGGCGGGTAAGTTATCTGCCCTCACCACTCTTAGCTCACCTGTATGACTTTAAATCATTGTTTGGCATGGAAGCGTTCAGACTGCATCACAACTACCTGTCCAGGCTCTCGTCAGCTTTGTCAAGGCTCTCGTCCTGGTAATATTTTCTTTGCACATAGGTTTCTAAATAAATCAATAATGAGATTTAACCTTTTACTTTTATTTAATATGTAATAAATTTATTCATTTTTTTTTTTTTATAATAATTGTTTACTATATTCCAACAAGAATTCAGTACAAGATACAGTAAAAAGCTTAGTGCAAATTACAGTAAAATTTCATTTAATCTGTGGTTGACATTTTTTTTCTTTCATAAATTGAAAACAATTAAGCAGATCACACACCTTATACATAATTGAGATTAGCTTGCTTGAAATATCTATATTGCAATTTTGTTTTAATATAATTTTTAAGACTTATTCAGTGAAAGGTTCGATTCATTCTGTGCAGTTTAATGATTTTGGTGTTTAAAACATTTCTGAGCTACCCTAAATTCCCAAAATTTCAAATTATATGCAAAGATGTTTCAAATGAAGTTGGAAAGATCTTTACAAATCCTCTATATCATATTGGCCTAACAAAAAGTGATCTGATGAAAACACAACAATGGCCCAAATGCAATGGCCGCTGTTGTTTGACTTCCTCTGACTTCTTATTCATCCTAGTGACTTTTAGGGGTTATAAATTCCAACATCTTTAGGACATAACAAAATAATCTTGATAACGCTCAGGGTTAGAATGATGATCTTAGCCAATTTTCCTCACTGGCTTAAAAAAAAACAAAAAAAAAAAGTTAAACTGTTTCTTTGTTTCGTCCAATAAGTATTTAAAAAAGCTATAAGAAAATTCTCCCATTCCCAATCCATGAACAACCAATTGAATGATCAAATGTCCAGATTTTTATCTCGATATCTTTTTTCAATCAACTAGTCCGAAGAACCTAGGTGTTTAGCTTTTTGGATTGATGGAAACTGTTTAAGGGGTTTGCCCCTTAGTACATGGAGGGAAAATCAAGTGTAGTAATAGTTTCACAGTGGCAATGAATTCAATTAAATTGATGTGCTGGCATAAAAAAAAAAAAAAAAAAAAAAAAAACTTTTTTTCCGCAGTACTCTCTGCCCTCAACCAACATACTTTTTAGCAACAATTTAAATGTTAGTAAATTTACAGATCCCCAGATTCCCCCCTAATTCAATTGTTCTAGAAAAACGTTTCAAATAAAACTGAAACATATTTATCAATCAAATCAAGTTTAAAGAAAATCTTTATAGCCATTTTCGAGAAAATTATAAAAAAACAACTCAAAAACCAATTATGTACAGACGGATGTCCGGTTAATAGATTTCCATCAAATTTGGAATTCCAGCAGTGCTTCTATTGTATATAAATATTTTATAGGTAGTAGAACCGTGAATTGTACTAAAGTGATCTTTTAGAGAAAAGCTTGTTCCCTGAAAACTTCAAAAATCAATATAATGTTTTAAATAAAAGGAAAGAGATTTATATGTGTAGGTAGTTAAAAAAAAAATCGTTGAAGTCGAAAAAAAAACGCTGAAAATTTTTCGAAAGTCTAATTTCCGTTTGGTGGATTTTGTCTGAAACCTTCTGATGCATGGTGCTACCTAGAACAGAATACTATATTTTTGAAATATTTTGTTTACACACTCACAAGGAGTGGCCGAGTTCATTCGTTAAAAATATTTTTTTTTTAGTTTAAAAAAAATACTTTTTTTTTTGCTAGGGACCTCATAACTCAATTTCAAAATTTGCAATACGATTGCAATACTACTTCCTCTTAGCAAACAGTATGAGAAAATAAAAAACTCTATGTATGGTTGTGATGTATCGAAAAAACCAAAATCAAAGCCAAATTTGAATTTTAGAAACATATTACTTCCCTGCCGAATATTTCCTCTAAAATTACTATTCCCAAAAAAATAATTACCAATAAAAGTGTGTAATGTACATGTCTTATAGTGCAAGAAAATCCGTTAGATCCGAAAATAGTGTTAGATCCGTTTTGAGTAAGTTGCAATTTAAAAAAAAATTGGTAAAAACATTTTTTCAAAGCGGTACATCCTAAATGGAATAGCGAGTAGAAACACTGCGAGTTTTTATTTTTGAGTTTTGTTCCTTCGCACACATTGGTTTTATATTGAATAAAATTTAAGTTTAAAATGCTGTAAATATTGTGGTAAATTTTATGTGTTATGTTAAAACACTTAGGTCTTCGGATTGAGACTGCGTCAGTGGTTTGTTATAAACCGACGTTTCGCTCATATAATAATAGGCTTCTTCACGGTAGTGTTGCCGCCACTAAAGTTGAAACTACTCCCATTTTCACTATTGTTTCAATTTTAAAGGTGGCAACACTATCCTAAAGAAACCTATTATCGGTTTATAACAAACCGCAGTCTCAACCTGAAGACCTACCTAAGAGCAGAGATACTGGTGATATAAGGAAAAAACACATACACACAGAATTTTTGAAAATTGCTAAATATTTATATTGGATATCAAAAGATATATATGATAAACTCGATTTCATAAATTCGAAAAGACAGTATTCCAGCTTTTGGCAACGCTGATAATTTTTATGATTACTTTCCGTTATATAAACTTCATGTCTATATTTAGTCCTTTATAAATATTTTTATCCCAAGGGGTTAGCGTGATAATTAAACAGATAAATAAATAAATAAATAAAAAAAAAAAATTATATAATATTAATAAAAGATAACCATTAGCCTCAAATAAACAGACAATTTAGTTATTGCCCAAATATTTGTTTGTTAACATATATTTGTCAACATATCGCGAAAGAACTGTGTGGGTATTAACAATAATTCCCTTGAGAGCTCAGTCTATATAGCCTTCCTGCTCAACATATTTACGTTTGAAATAATAAGTACAAACTAGCCATTTATACAGAATATATAAGTTCCTTACTCCATTAAAATTGAACTTTATGTATTCAATAAGTAATTATGAAAGTATTGATTTTTTTTTTTAATGCTCTTTATTTGTTCAACATATTTCATCACACTTGAAAGTGGTAGACAGATATTTTGTGAAATGAGTCAGTTAACGAATTATATAAGACCTAGATGAGTGCTTGTCATAACACTGAACAATAAACATAAAATAAAAATTCCAGGTTTTTCTTAAATAATTTTTGTTTTTTTTTTTTACATATAATATTTGCATTGTAGTGGGAAAATATTTTCAAAGTTCTCTCTTTTGCTCTCTCATTCTCCCGCCTCCTCTCTCACAACCCTTGTATAAGAGGAAGTATTGCGAATGTGTCATATTTTCTAAATTGAGTTTTTCCAAAATAAATGTTGGCAGTTTAATTCAAATTATGTTGATGGAATATAAACTACTACCTCTTCCAAGATGGTAATACCTGATTTTCGAGAATATTCTTATAAATCTTCTTGATAATTACGCTTTAAATCTGAGGTAAAAATCTCAAAATTGTTTCTACCAAAAACATCTCCAGTCTAGCGAACCACCTCGGAGTTTAATTGTAGGCACCAAATACTCTCTAAATTATTCTTCTCTGGCAAAACTTCATATGAATACTCTGCTCCTTAAACCAAAGATCTAGAACTTGGTATCATACTTCCAAAGAACCATTTTTCCATTTGATGCCAAATTGAATCTTTTAGTTTTATTACTTGGCTGGCCTAGAGAAGGTTTGCAAGCTAAGTGGCCATGTAAGACAAATTTCTTCAGCTGATCTTTTATGTTGATTTGCCATTTGGAATGTCATTATAGTGGTTGTATATGGATCTTATTTTCTCTCTGTTAAACTTTAATTGGTCACAATAGTTACTCGGCAATTAATAAATGCCCTGCTACTAAATTCAAATATTGTAGGGGTTTTATTTAAGTTTCAAGACACAATAACCAAACAGCATTATAACGAATATTCTCGAATATCAGGTACTCCCTCTGAAAAGAGGTTATTTGAAGATAGTACTTTTTTGTGCATGACAACGGACAAATATATAGATATTCTCTTATCAAAGGCCTCTTCAGCTCACCTTCCAGTGATGGGTACTTATCATTAACGAGATAACACTGTCCGGAGACCTGCAGTGCGCTGAGTAAACTCCGGCGTCGTGACCTCAGATAGCTATGTTGCATTTGAAAAGTGAATCACAATTATATACAAAAACAATATCCAGGCTAACAAAATGATTTTCAGATGCATTCATTTCATCATTTAATTAACAACAAGTGAGAATATTAAGACCTAACAACAAATCACCATAGCTTATATTCACAAAGTTGAAATATTTAAAATGAGCGAACTATTTAAATGGAAGAACAAATATTTTCTTTTAATTTCACTTAATCTCTGAAAGCATTTTTTGAGTAACCTGTCATTTCCCATATTCTCCAGAGCACAATACCATCCTAGCATTTTTCTAAACACTTCCAGTTTAGTATGTCTTCGTCTTGTTTCCAGTCTAATATTGGTACCATGAGTTTGTAGAGGGAACCGTTAAACTACTTTCAAGAAAAACATTTGAACACGTTCCTGGTAATTTGAATAAGGGCAACTTCGGACTTCAGAGCGGTTCAGCAGAACGCTTTCTACTATTGATTCAAAGAAGACATTTAGCTTTTCAACTCTCAGACTAAGTAGATTTCAAAAGACTTTAAGCTGCAAAATTGACTGCTAGGGATTTAAGCAATTCTAAAAAGACCAAAATATGAAAAAGGAATACCGTTTACTAATTAATTCTTTGCGGTTATTAAAAAGGAAATTCAATCATTGACAAATCTTTATGAAACACCACAATTATCGATTTACTAATATTAACATTCAAAAAATTAATTTTACAGTGCTCCTTAAGAATATTTAAATATGCGTTTCCGTCAGTTGTAGGTAAGAACAGTTATCTTATGCATATAATATAGATCAGAGATAATATACATTTTATCTCATATCTATAGTGATAGAATTAATATACATTTTAAGATGTTTTAAAACAAAATGTAAGTTGAAAAGCTGAAAAGAAAGGGTTCAAAATTTCATCCTGAAGAACTCCCTCTTTAATTGGTAGTTTATTGGATTTTGTCTTTCCTTAAAAAATTACCATTCAGGGTGCCTCATAAATTTTCATGATGAGACGCAATGATGGAAAATAACTTGTACCTTAATTTCATATGGACAACAGAATCTGCAGTTCTTTTAAAATCGATGAAGGTTCCCAAACATTTATGTATCGGTTTCCGATTTTTTTCATCTCAGAAGTTTATCAGTTTTCTATACGAAGTCAAATGAACCAGAATCCGGATGGTGGAAAATCTGATAACCATCAGAAGTATTGAAAAGAACGACGGATAAAATTCCAGATATTGTCCAGCATTGCGAACCCGGCCAATATATTCACCATTTTAGGGATTATACCCCACTTATTTTTGTTAATTCATTATTTTAATTATGAAAAATATATATACAAACACTGGATTATTATTTTAAATTTATTTTCAGTTCCCTGATACCATTACTGCGGGCGTCCCGTCAACCAAACACTTGTTAAAAAAAAAGAAAAAGAGTATACAGAAGCTTAAAAGAATTTTTATTTAAGTTTAAAAAAGTAAAGTTGCTGGTAAATAAAAATGAAGATTAATAGCGAAGAAATGATTAGTATTGTGGACGAAGGAGTTGATGCTAGAGATGTGTTGAAGGAGATAGCGCTGTCTGGGGTAAGTAATGATTTTAATATTTAATTTGTAATAATTTATAATTTAATAATAATGACTGGAAACCGTAAGTTATGCGGACAATGTACTTGAAACTAATTTGTTTAAGTAAGACAATTATTTTGAGATTTTAACACTTATGAAAGCACGTCTTAATTGGAATGAATATATGTGATAGAAACACTTCTTTTTTTATCTTGAAATTATTTACTGTTTTCAGTATATATGAAAGACGATGTTTGGCAGGGGCCAAAAAGATGAAATCTTTAAAAGTTTATTTTTCGACGTTTGGGAAACATTTCGTGTCCTTCCGTAAGGACTGTCCGAGAATGGAATAGAATGTTTCTTCCAAGGACCTCTCTCCTTGATAATTCCTGAAAAAGGATACGAATTGTTTCCGAAACTCGAAAAATATTTTTTTTCAAGTTTGAAAATTTTCATCTTTTTTGGGCCGATGCCAACCATCATTTTATACGTATCATTCCGTGTTTTATTTGTTAGTTAACGATGAATCTCCCAGTTTGCTGAATATTCTTTCAAAAACTCAGTACAAAAATCGCTTATCTGAGCTTTTCTACTTGATTTATTTCATCATCAAACTTTCAGTTGGTGATCCCCAGTTAAAGATACAAAGAGCAAAGATAATTTTGAAATAGCCTTCTTCCTTAATTTTCTCTTTAGCTCATTATCTTGTTGAAGGCCGATTGGTTTGGCTGGCAGGATTGTAATTTATCTATATAAATAGGTCTCAGAGTTAAATTAGCAGGTTGAGCAGTTTGTTCACTGGTTCCTAACCTTTTTTCTAGTGGCGTAGTCCAATTCTTTATCTTGTATTCCTCATATTACATAAGCATAAGTCATTTTATTTAGTATTTCAATAAAACGTTATCACTGCATATATTCAAGATAACTGCATTGATTATAGCCGGGAGTATGTGTAAGCCGGATTCCGAAAAGTTTGTTTCATTTTTATAATTGACTCAAACAGAATATCAGAAATGAACTTTTCTAAACGCACTTCTTTGCCGCACAAACCAATATTATCTAAGTTGGTAAATTTGTGTTCAGGAATGCTGAAGCGCTCGCACTCGCCACCGATTGGCGCATATTTGACATTAATCATCATGAACACTTGGTAGTAGAAATACTACATATTAAATAGTGGGCCAAGATAGTATCCTCTAGATCCCTCTTTTCAACCCAAAGTCTACTGTGACCTTCATGTTACATGCTTTAGAACTTTGTTCCTATTCCGTGGACTTTAATAAGGCTCTTTTCAGAGTTGCACATACCTCCCGCATGAACAGCGACGTTCCACAGGATCCGAATAACAGTTCAGACAAGTCCTTACAAAAACATAAGACGAGCATGTCAGTTTCCTCCGATTCACGGCTGTACCTGAAAGTCATGCAGGAGTGATGCCTCTACATTATAAAAATTGGCCCTTTTTGAGTTGAAAATTCACTTTCCAAAAAAATTTCCATACAGATTTCTATAATATGCTCTGCTAAACTCCATATCAAACGCTCAGTACTCGGGGACGAGATTCTACTGCAGCCGACAGCAAAAGTCATACTGAGTGAGTTTGTTGCCGTGGCTAGCGGCTTTCGGTTACACAAATAGAAAAATCGCTTACTACTCGTCGCCGAAGATGATATACTGAAACGCATTGTTTTCAGATTTCAGTTTTTTATTTTATTTGTCTATTTAATTATTAACATTAATAATTGGCTTTTGATTTTATTTTTATTTTATAACATTAGTCCAATTTTAAACTAAAAGATAATATTACGCCAAGAAAATCAATTTTTGATCATACGTCTTACTAGGAAGCCTACAGTAACCATAAACTTGCATTTCCTTACTCTAAAATATTCCATTACCCTGGAGGATCAGATTTTTTCTTTTTTTTAGTAAAGCATTAGATGCATCTTTTTTCTTTCTTTTTTTTCAATTTTACCTTTTTTTCTCACCTCTAGGGAATAAAAAAAAAAAAAACTTTTTTTTAACTCTTCTTTTTCTTCCTCATGATATAATGAAAAAGCGACAACAGTAATTCCAGCACGAATTACTTACTTCATTCTCGACATTTAGAGTTTTCGACGACTGCTTTTCTAGTGTCAATTTCACTTGCCAAATTTATTATTACATACTGTTAATTATCCAGTGAGAAAACTATCGAACGAGTTGCGTATAAAGTAGCTTAGTCTTAATCTTTATTCCCGAAGCAAAGCAAGTGGCGAGTTCACCACATCCCGTTATTACATAAAAAGAATTAAGTTAGCAGCGGGCAGATTTGCATACGATTATCTCCTCGTATAATTGAACTTGAATGACAAATATCTTTTTAGCAGGAGTCAAGAGTTTAACACTGAGTTTAGGTAAAGGATTATTGTTTTATACGAATTATGGTTTCTGATTCTTCTTTTTTCAGAATCAAGAAGATGCATTTTTTGTGATGGATGTTGGTGAAATCATAAAGCAGTACGAGACATGGACTAAGATGTTACCAAGGGTTAAGCCATTTTATGGTATGTTTATTTAAAAATATTCGCTACTAGGCTGGCAAAGGTTTGCTTTATTTTATCTTTGTTTCTTTTCTCTTCCGTTCTTTATAATTTTTATCATATTATTTATTTACATTTACTTATAATTATTTAATGTATTAACTGCTTATTTTATTCTAGCTGTTAAGTGTAATGATTCACAAGTGGTGCTGCAAATTATGGCCGCATTAGGAGCAAATTTCGATTGTGCTTCAAAGGTGGGTAACAGTGAAATTAATTGTATTTTCTAATTTGATATTAATCAATTTTTATTTTCTTTGGTTCTTTTAATTTTTTGTTTTGTTTTTCCTTTCTTTCCTTTTTATCCTTTCCATTTTTTTTTATGGATTTATTTTTAGTTTAAGTCGTTCTTTTAGGTTCATTGAATAAAAACATTTGGATTACTTTCTGTATTGAAATTGTCTAATAATTGTGCCATAAAGGAGTGGAATGAAACGAAATCAGTCCGTATTTTCTTGTAACATCCGTTTCTGACGCGGCCGTGGACTTCAAATATTCGAGATATGTACTTGTGGAATTCGAATATGTACTTATGGAAACTATGAAAAAATTAATACTATTAGAACATTTTATTAAACATTGGTTTTGTATGGAAGACTTGATTGTGATTTTCAAGACTATTCTGTAAGCTGTTTTGTGTTTTTTGTTTTAAATCATTGGTTTATAGGTGATTTTTCTTTTAAAAATCATATTTGTTACCCTATAATTCTTACCTTTCTCTTTAAAAAATAAATAATAAATATGTTTAATTAATAATGCGCTTCAAAAATTATTGTTTAGGGTGAAATTGACAAAGTACTTGATTTGGGCGTTACCACTGATAGAATTATATATGCAAATCCAGCCAAAATGAGATCACATATTTCATATGCAGCAAAAGCAGGTGTTGACCTTTTAACATTTGATTCAGTCAGTGAACTGCAAAAGATTAAAGAGTTTCATCCAAACGCAAAGTATGTGGTAATTACAGTAATTATTTTTAAGTTTTAACAAATAATAATTGGTAATTCTTTCTTTTAATTTTATACTGATTTTTTGGCCATGAATTTTTCCTTATTCAAGCGATATTTAGACTTATCTATGTGATGCATTTTAATAAGTTGCCCATCTGCAATATACTAGAATATACAGTTTTAAAAATCATTTTATCAAAATAAAAGTGGCCTAGTGTTCAAAAGTGAAGAAAGTTTAAGTATCAAGTGCTTTAATCAAAATACCTTAAAAAGCATTTGAAGATTTGTATGTTTTTGCACAAATATAACTAAAATTGAGTTTTGTTTTTGTCAACAAAGTATGTATTATGAACGGCAAATTTGGAGTGAGGATTGACACACAAAAATAAAATTACAACAAAATATTCATAGAACGATAAATTTAATAATTAACTATAAACATTTTCCACTTAAAAAAAAATATATAGTGGCAAAAATATTCAAATTAAAACAAAATATGTAATTCCAACGTTATGCATAAGCATTCTTATTTTAGTCCCTTATATAATGTTTTATTGTGTTACATTATTGTATCACATGTATTTAGTTCCTTTCGTTATCGTAGTACTGCATAATTATTGACGTGAGTATATAACTAATATCGTATGTAGTACCATTGTGGCCAACCTATTTTATAAGTAGTTCAAAATTGAATTTATTTTTATAGGTCAATGCTTATTTTGTAATTATAAAAGTAAATTTCCATTAAGTTTCCTATAATATATATATAATTTTTATTATTTCATTTATATTAACAATACACTACTTAATCAATTTTATTATCTTTGCCAGTGAATTGTTTATATTGGTAATCTATAATTTTTATTGATTAAAATGACTTTTAATTAATTTTTTTGAGTATTTTTTTGTTTTTTTCCAAACGAGCGAGCGGCAGAAACTATAAAGACCAACCTGAATGGTACATTATTTATTGTGTAATTATGCGAAAAACTGATAGAAAATGCAGCCAAACATAGAATCACATTGATAACAGAAAATTAGAAGTAGATTTTTCTATGCGGACAACGTAATTTGCTGCAGTATCAATTCAGTCGTTAGAAACACTTAATTTGTCATTACATAAGTATATATTTTGCAGTTAATTGCGACAATTTTGTCACACTGAATATGCCATTAGATGGAGAAACTTTGTAAGGGTTTAATGTTTTCCAGAAATAAAAGTTGAAGAAATTGAAAATTCGAAAGGCCAATGGTCAGACGATATTTGTTAATGCGTTATATATATATATAATAGTATAATAATATAATAAATAAAATATAATAATATAATATATAATATAAAGCAGTTATTTAAAATAACTATTAGAATAATTTTTGGCCTGATTTAAAGCTGCTTCCACTCAGTTTGACAATGTTGGCATAATTATCCAGTGGTTGATGCCAATACTCCAAATAACTGGCTACATTAAGGAAAGAAATAGTTGGAAGTTATTCATTTAAAATGGATTTAATTTCTCATTAAATATTTCCGTTCATTCATTTGAATTGAAAGGTCAAATTTTCTCAACATTTGAGCAGAATATCTGAAGCTAAAAGTTTGTTAACACAATTTTGTTTTTGATAGCTTTGTTCAGTTTATGTACTTGGACGTAATTACTTAACCCCGCTTAATTTACTTTTGCCCGTTGCTCATCCCCTATATTTTTAGAGGTACAATATGATAATGTATATTTCTGCCTTTCTTTCCAGACTTGTACTACGCATATCAGCCGATTCATATGATTCCCAGTGCCCTGCAATGTCATTAAAATTTGGAGCGGATCCGGGAACAGAAGCATATCCTTTATTAAAAGAAGCAGTTGCAATGGGATTAAATGTTGTTGGTATCTCATTTCATGTCGGATCCGGATGTCGAGAAGTAGAAGCTTTTGGGCGAGCATTAGCATTAACAGCTAGTTTATTTATACAGGCTCAAGAGGGATTGGGTTTACATATGACTATTGTGGACATTGGTGGAGGCTTTCAGATGAATAATTTTGAAAAGGTAAAGTATAAATTATAAAACAAAATATTTAAAAGAAAAAAATCAGTATTTTCAAGCAGGTTTACTTTCATATATAAGATATTTTTTTTCAAATATTTAATTTTGATATTTATAATTGTATTTCAGACTTGCGCTACAATTAATCGTGCTCTTTCTGATTACTTTGGAGATAATTTGAATCTAGAAATTATTGCCGAACCTGGAAGATTTATGGTGGCATCTGCATATACACTAGCAACTCAGGTTTGTCATTTTTTTCAAGCATAATAATAATACTAAATAATTAAATAACCATTATGTTTAATAAAATGTATGATAGTTTTCTTCTTCTATTGATATTTTTACCTAATACACAGATACACTCAGTGAGAATTAACAGCAATCAAACCATGTTCTACATCAATGATGGAGTCTACGGATCCTTCAACTGTGTGTTGTTTGATCATGCCACTGTAACACCAATACCTCTTAAGGTAATTAATTGATGATTTTCCGTAACAGGCTACACAAAAATGTTTAAAATAGAACTGTAGGTTTTCAATCACAAGAATAAAAGCATCAACAACCATTGTAACCTTGAGTATAACTTATTACTTACCAGCTTTAAGCATGAAAGCCAACTTAGATGTACAATATTTTACTTATCTAGAAGTGCATTAATTTACTAATTTTTAAACCACGCTGCAAGTTTGACAACTATCATTCCATTTACTTATTATATTTCCTTGTTATTAAATCTTCCTTCTCTGTTTTTGAACCGGAAGAAGACTTATTTAAGTTGAAACATTGGCGTTCATTGTTAAGCATTGTTTTATTGATGTCTTCGAGAAAAAAATCTTTTAGACCAATATGTTTATTTTAAAAAATAATATTAATATTGACTAAAGACTAATTTAAAATTTTAAAAGTAACTAATTTTTTAAACGAATTATCTTTTATTTAAATTAGCATTTAAAATAGCAAGCTTTTTCTAATTTTCCCCATCTAAAAAAAAAAAAATAAAATAGAATAAAAATTAAGTTTTATATTTACTAACATTATAAAGGTCTTCATGTTTCACTACATTTCGTTGAGAAAATTTATTTTAAATGAGTGGGGGGAATAACGTGAAGGACCTCATCCTAGAGGAATAGATGCACTTACCGACGTAGACATATTGTGCTCCCTTGATCATCACTCTCCTTGTCTTACTATTGAAATCCAAATTCCGAGCCAAACTTGCCTCATTTTCCACAAAGTGGATCTAAGACCTCTAAGGCATTTGCTTAAGGCACTCAGGCAGTGTCTTAATTGAGGCAGTATGCTTGTTAGCTCACATTCTACTTTATTGTAAAGGTTCACTGTGGGTGAGCACAATGGACATTTCAGGAAAAACTGTGCTCTTCAACTCGTTCAGCAAAGAATATGTTCTCACTAAATGGTCTCATGAGTAATTTGGGACAGGAATCAGAGTAGATTATTTAGAACCTACTTTCAAACGAGCCTTGTTTTTCATAGATGGAATTGGAAGAATTATGTTAAACCCCTCAAACCAACGATGGAAGATCAAAACTCTAGAAGAAAGAAGAAATTAAGTTGGAATTTTGAAGGGATTTAGTGAGTTGATGTCCATGCATTGAATTTTATTTTGCTTAGTTATTCAAAAAGAACTTTTGGTGCAAAATCGTTTTGCCCATTAAAGGGAATGTGCGCTGCAGTGTATAATATTCCAACAGAAAGAATGAGGCGAGGTGCCCTGTCTCACCTACAGAGAAGGCTCTTTTGATAATAAATTTGGTTTAGAAAGTTGAGAATTGTAACAGAGAAAATTGTTGTGTTGTATATCTTTTGTATTTTTGCAAAAGCATCTCTTTTGCAATCGAAAATAAGTTTTCTTTGAAGATGCAGTTTTTGAGATAAAGTGTTATTAAAGATACTTTCTTTCTCAACTGCACGCACATACACAGATATATGTATTTGTAGACTTATATATTTTGAGATAGCGAAAGTGAGAACACCATACCGGATGTGGCACCGTATTGCATAGTTTTTTTGCGGTTTTCCTGATAGCGGTTACTAAGATTTTCTTTCTTGATTTTGCGTACTAAAACTATACATACTCTAGTCAATCACTTTTAATTGAACCATTTCTCGGGGAAAAGACATTTTAGAGGGGTAAGATAAATACTCATATCCTTTCAAATTGAATCTTCAAATTTTTTAATGGTAAGATAGTAAGATTAGACTGCAATAAATCACCATTCCAATATGTTTGGAATTATAAAAGCGCTGCCAGGTGGCCTACCGAGTAGTCAAATTCTGGTAGCTCTTTCGAGGTATCATTAAGATCTCTACGATCCTTAGTGTAATGTACAGGTCCTCTCCGTAGATTATATTATACTACTTACATGTGTAAGTATGTTGGGTGCTGTGGGCAGCCTGCCACACCCAGGGGGCACAACACAATAGATCGTAAGGTCGCAGTGCATTGACCCCCTCAAAAAAAAAGCCTAGTTAATCGTGTCAAATTTTCGATTTCGAGTTTTCACTGGGAATACCTATTTTGAGGTCCCCTAAATCAGAAAAAGTGGTTTTTAGTAAAGGGTCTGTGTGTGTGTGTTTTTCCCCTTGAAAGTAACCTAACAAGGGAAAGTTGGTAAGATGCTCCAATACATTATAACGTGGGTTGTTTCTAAATTATATTACATAATAATAAAACATCTGTTATCTTAAACAGTGTTATAATACTAATAATTATAATATTAATTGATGGTAGTAATCAGTACTTAAATACAAGTAATGATTATAATACGTAATGGTAGAAAATTATATACAATATTGTAAATATATTAAAGTAAACAAAAAAAAATATAGGAAATTATTCTTATTATAATGTAGTCTTAAGTTAAATTAAATTTTCTATTGATATTGTGTTGTGTATTGATGTTGATAATATACATATTATTTGAAATTCATAAATATATTACAATATTTCTTGTCTACTAGGTTTCTTTTTTCCAGTTTCCAGTGACTTCTAGTTGTGATGATATGTCTAATTAGGTGACTCCGAGGGACTTCAAACAATTTGCACTCATAAATTATATGATCTATGTTCTGAACCGATTCATCGTTACAAGGGTATAAATATGATGGAATGATCTTAAATCGGTGTAAATATTCTCTTGTGCGACCATGTCCCGTTAAGAGCTGAGTTGTGATGTAGGATAACACAATCGGTGATTGTAGACGATGCTTTACCGTTGGAAAAAATTCTATAGTCAAAGCACCCGTGTCAGAGTTAGACCAGCGATCTTCCCATTCTCTTGAGCTATCTTCCATTAATATTCTTTTAATGTAGGAAATTGGCACTTTATTGGTAATGCTTCATTTAAATGTAAATCATGTGAAGCCATTTTAGCCGACTGATCTGCCCCCTCATTCACTATTGTACCATAATGAGCCATCATCCATTCGAAATGCACTTGTATTCTGTGCTTTCGTAGTTCAGCTAATTTAGAACGCACTTCTAATACCAATGGATAGTGGTAATACCCTAATACCAATGGTAATTCTTTATGGAGTCTATTGTAATCTGGCTGTCAGTTTTTATAAATGCATTAACAAAGTCATAGTTGTGAGCATTCAAAGAAAGCCAATCTAAAGTTTTAATCACCGCCAAAAGTTCAACTTGATTGTTCGAACAGTTATTGTGTGTGTGTGTGAGAGAGAGAGAGAGAGAGAGAGAGAGAAGGAGAGCATAGCTAAAATACGCACAAGTTCAAACTTGACATTCCGTTTAAGTATCACCTGTTGAGATCTGTAAAAATTCATCAAATAATACGTATTTTACTGAATGGATTTTTCCCCTTCTTGCAAGTTTCTTGAAAAATGGCTCCAACGATTTTCTTAAAACTTATCTCTTTAAAATCAGTTGATCGGATGTGCGTTTTTATTGAAAAGTATTTTTCATTTTTCCGCGATTTTGTAAGGCAGTGCGGAAAAATTAGGCCAGATATAAATATATATTCAATTTAGAACTAGTTTATGAATTCAAAGTTCTGAATAAACTTAAACCATTAAAACATGTGTAATCAACCTTGATTTCTATCTGATATAATCTTTAGTTGTCCTCATTATGTTAAATAGAAAACTTTTTCTTTATAGGAAAATTTCTTCGGAAGCTCATTGACTACTTGTTCCGTTTGGGGACCAACTTGTGATTCATTAGATCTTGTCTCTGAAGCTTGCCTACTGCCTAGCTGCTTAAAAATTGGTGACTGGATTTTGTTTGAAAGCATGGGCGCTTATACCATTCCAACCAGTACTAACTTCAATGGATTCGCTCCACCTAAAATTCATCATATCTGCGATTATAACAACTGGTAAATTATTTTTATAATTTTTTTCTTTCAACTGGAAAATTAGATGATTATTAAGAAATGGTAAATTATAATATTTAATTAATATAAAAAATATTGTATGAATTTGTGGTCTGATTAACGAGATAATTCTTATTTTTTCTTAGTTTGAGGGATTGGCTTTTGGAAAATCTTGTTGCCAACGTTTCAATCATTAGGGGTATATTTAGAAAAGAGGATATAATCTATAATGATATTTGTACTAGATATAAATATATAATCTAATATTGATGTTTGAACTACTGAAATTTAATCATTTTTATTTGTAGGGTTTTCTATTAAAATTATGGTTATGGCTGCTGGAAATGAAATAATAATAATAAAGCTTTATTTAAACAATTATTGAAACTATTACAGATACTAGAAATAAACTGTAGCCATTTAAAGATAAAAACCGTCTGCCAAGAGTTTGAACATTAATTAAAAACACAAGAGATAAGAGATAGAAAAAAAAAATTAAACAATAGTTTTTGCTTATTAAAATAAATAAATAATCTTTTAATTCAACAATTAGGCTAGGGGAGGGATTAGCTAAGTGGTTAGCGCGTTGGACTCCCAGGCGGAGGTCCCGGGTTCGCACCCAGTGCTACCCTTAGATGTTTTCTTCCTAGGAGCCTCTACAGCTCACTGTTCGGTGATGGACAGTGTTGCCTGTAGCGAGAGAACACTGTCTGGAGGCCGGCATTGCACAGAGAAGGCTCCGGGCGCTAATGACCATAGATGTTGACGCGCGTTAAATAAAAAAAAAAAAAATTCAATCTCAAAAAACAAATCAAATTAATAGTAACTGAAAATACTAATTTATTGTATATAATCAGTTCTTTCATTTATTAATTAATTCTTCTTTTCCCCTAAATTTCTTTTCTATATCTCTTTAGAATCGGGCATACCCGACTCAAAAAAAGAGCATTGTGCAAGGAAAACTCTTATAAGTGAAATCTCTTTGAAATAATTATGTAACAGCAACCAAGAGAGCCAAAATGAGAAACAAAATGCCAGGCACTCTCTCGGACTGATCCATTATAATTATTATTTAGGGATCTAGGGATTCTGACTCACAGAAGACAGGCTGATGAAAACCCTTTTTCCCTAAGCTGCGTAACAAATATAAGCCTTTCTTTTTGTCTGGTACATTATATAACTTAGAATTTCTATACGCTTTAGGTACGTAGACAAAGTAGGGTCGAATCTGTCCATCTTAAAACCCTTTGATGCTGATATATCCTCCAAATTCACTACATTAATATCCTCTACTCTCTGGTTCCTTGTTGCAGCTTGAGTTTTCTTCACCATCTCGTCGCCCAATTATTATATTTTGACGCTAAACAACAATTAATATTTCATTATTTGTATTTGAAAATGAGTATCACAAAAATTAATACTGTTTTATCCATATGATTATTTAATTAAGAAGTGCATCAGACAAATAAAAACAACATACATGGTACCTAATTTTTCTAAATGTAGCCAAGATAAAGAAATCCATAACTTGGTCATATGTTGGCAACATATGAAAGATTTTTCTTTCACAGGTCCGAGCCCTCATACAAATGAAAAACAAAGTAATTTGTTTTCAAATGAGAAATTGTGATTAATTTAATAAGATAATATTAATTTAAATATAAAGTCAAATTTCAAAGTCTATTATTAGCATAAATAATTAAATATTAATATTTTTTCTAATTTCTAATTTTCTATCTAAATAATTATTCTAATTTGTAAAATATAGGTGTCGTATAAAAGAGCATCTACCAGAAACTGTTGACAACTTTACTTATCAGCAAAATCCTTATTGGAAGTACCAATCCAAAACTTAGGAAAATTCATCATCAAGCTTTTTATTACAACCAATTACGACGCCTCATTAATGCTATCACAAGAGGGCAATTCTAACTGTTATTAAATAATATTATATGTCATAATTAATATTAATAAATATTTAATATATATTATCAATATATATGTGTGTGTTAGAAAAATATATGCATATATATGTAACCAAAAAGTGTTTTTTTTAATTCATTCCTAAAATTTCCTTTGATACAAGCGTTATGCCATATTTTTCTTCATACATGGTTGCGCTTCAATATTAGAATTATGTTTAAAGATTTTAGAGAAATTAAATCATAATTTGCATCTCTGAATTTAACAACGGACTTAGATTTTAAAAAATATAAAAACGACCAACGTTTTAATTAGCATTTTTTTTCAGTCACTTAGGTGTACGACAACGATTAAGATTGGGGGGGGGGGGCTTTATGAAATACATTGTTATTTCTAAAATTTCATATCATGATGGGTGGGTCTACATATCAATCAAGAATTTCATTATCATGTATATCACCCACTCATTGAGAAAATGAAATATCTGTTAAAAGGAAATTCCTATGATAATAATATAAATGCTAGGAATGAAAAATTGAATGGGGGTTAAAGGGAATATTTGACCTATACATCATATAAGTATAGACAAGATATTTGATTAATTGTTGTGGTGATTAGTTCCGCAGAGCTGGAAAGTATGTATCAGAGACATTTTCCGTGGTAGCCTGCTTCATTTTGTGGTCATCGACCGTTTCGAGCGTTCGCTCCATCTTCAGGATGCGTTTGTCAGACAGTGTGATAACACAGACTTGCACAGAGAAAATTCAGTTCACATACTCCCAGTTTATACACACACTTTATACAGAGTGTATAAACTGAATTTGCTCTGTGCAAATCTGTGTTATCACACTGTCTGACAAACACATCCTAACATAGGCGAACGCCCGAAACCAGTCGATGAGCACAAAATGAAGCAGGCTACCACGGAAAATGTCTCTGATATTTGATTAAGTTATAGCGTATGAAAATTATTTTGGATTCCCAAAAAGAAGTTTGAAATTGTTAAGACCTTGCTTGAGGCATTGTAAAAATTAAATAATTGATTAGAGAAAATATGAAATAATTAAATTGTATTAGCTCTAGGCGCGACTTCTAGAAAATATAAGGAAGATTGAGAGTTCTTGTCCAATTACTATAATAAATTTAAAAAAAAGGAAACTATAAATTCTATATTAGTTTTCATAGTCTACAATAAAAGAAGATGGTAGTTTTACAGGATTTTCTGTCCAAGGGAAAAACGTATTAAGCTTTCAGCACTTTATCTGCAAGACCTTCTGTGAATTATTGTTAAAAATAAAGTCGTAAAATAGAACATGCTTATATTTCAATGTTTGTCTCTTCGTAACTGCAGAATACTTCAACAATGAGTCGTTCGGTGCACATTTTTGTATTTAATATAGGAGTTTAATATATCTGTAATTCGAGGTACATCGCTCAACGTGAATCTTCTAAATTTAGTGGTTCATAAACGTTAAGCGAAGCCCGAATAAGTGAATGTTTATTTATAAACAGTTACTTTTTACTTTCTTTTACTCCTAATAAGAGGAAGTATTGTAATCGTGTCAATTTTCGATATCGAGTTAGAACCGGAAATATCCGTTTTGAGGTCCCCTGAGTCCAAAAAAGCGGTTTTTAGAAAATGGTGTGTGTATATGATGCATAGCCCAAAAACGGAAAATCGTAGAAAGTTCAAACTTGATATTCCGTTTAGGTATCACCATGGGATCCGATAGAAGGTTATCTGCCAAAATTCCTCAACCAGAAGTACCGCTTTATAGCATTTTTTTTTTTACTTGTTTGGCTTTTCTAAAAAATGGCTCCAACGATTTTCTTTAAATTTAGTGTATCTACTACACATACAAAGAGCTACAACTTTTATTTGAAACATTTCTAGAAAATTCATTTAAGGGCCCTTTTGGGGGGGGGAAGGGTGGCGTTACGGGTCCTCTAAAGTGCTATTTCAATTTATTACACAATTCTATCATCTAAATAATATTAATTAGAATTACATATGCTGTTGAAATTCCGAGTTTGAAAAAAATCGGAAGACTGGAAGTGCGTTTATACTGTACGATTTTCTCCATAAAAACACCGACGAATTCATTAAATTTGGTATACTAATTAAAAATTTGTCAATTACAATTTTGAAATTGGAGTAAGAGGAAGTTGCGTGAGTGTATTATGCCAGATTTTTTTTTTGTTATAAAAGAAATAAGTCTTTGAATCTTTGACTGATATAAAATTTTGAAATCTATCAACGTATTAGAAGTATGGGCAAAAAAGACTTTTATTAATTCTCAAATTCTCGTAATGCAGGCAAAGATTCGTATCCCAGCTTCCCTTATGAGGAATTCATTGATTAACAGGAGGGGACAAACCAATTCGTTTTGATACTCCTAAATTGAATCATTTAGCAAGAGATCGAAATGAATAATGGTGAACAAAATTTAAAAAAAACTTTTTTTGTGTGACGATTTCGTAAATGGAAATAAAATACAACTATTCCTAGAGGAATTAATTATTGCATTATACATTCTTTGATTTATTCATAATAAAATTAAGTCCCTGAAAAGGGAAGAAAATATATCAAATTGACTGCTTTCGATAGTAGTAACTAATATCTATCGATGCATTCATAATCGATTTGAATTCGTCCCTCATTCATCCCTACTCTATAGCTAAATCGTTTTTTATAAAAGTGCTGCCAATTAGTTGGCTGAAGCCATTGTTTGGAAAGCTTCAGTGTGATGTGGTAGGGAACCTGTTAGGCTGCTTATTTGTTGTTTTGAAATCGTCTGCTATTGGGCATGATTTTAAGTTGAAATGAACGAATTGCATATCTAATGTCGTCTGTGACTCCGTAGATATGAGAACTTTGTTACTATTAGCTATTTCCACTACAATTCTCTGTGATGAGCTGCAGAATTCTACAGAAGTACCAAAAGGTAAGTTGGTTTATCGTAGTTTCCACATTTTTTTATTTTCCTTTGGTGGTTTTCGCTTAATTTTAACAAAAAAATTTTTAAAGATAAGTTGATCATTAATCTTCCAACAAAATTATTGTTTAAATGGGAAAGTTTATTTTTGCGAATTTCATATTTACATATCACAGCATCTCCAAGTTATTCTTCTGGAGGTCAGAGTTCATAAGTTATCTGCAACTATCTTACGATTATTAAAAAAAAAACACAGACATGATCATCATCATAATTAAATAGAATAAATTATCTCTCAGCTTGGCCAATTCCATTCCTTCAAGTGTTAGAGAATTGCCACTAATAGGGTAACAATGGATTTTGAAGAAGCCAAGGGTGAGTGTATACAAATGTATATACTCTGTCCTTTGGTTCATATAATGAATGAAACAGTTTTATAAAAATATTTTCAGCGGATTGGTAATGTATTCATTTATTCATGCTTCTGTTACCTCCTGCTTTTAAAAAAAATCTTAAAAATGTACATCGATCATATTCCTGATTATTCTGATGTCTTTTCTTTGTTTCTTTTTTTCTTTAATTCTTAGAACATGTGGTAGGAATCCTGTTCTGTGGCTCCCTTAAAGAAAATAAAAGTGGTTGTATATTTTTCTTAATAATAGAACATCTTTGTTAATAAATTTCTCATTACAAGTCTTTATTTTATTTTGATGTTCATTACGTTTTGATTGTACTGCCCCATAAATAAACATCTAGTTTAGCAGCGGTGATATAGAACAATACCAAATACAAACAGTATTTTTTCTTATTTATCTTTAAAGGAGAATAATTTTCATCTTTCGATTACCAAACACGAAATTTCCAAAAAACGATTAAAGTTTTTTTTTCCCATTCTTAACAGAAATTTGTTGTTTCTGACTGCACATTTCGGATTCATAAGATATGTGATCGATTTTTCAAAATTTCATCAAATGTCCGGTGACCGCTTGGCTAAAGTAGAATTGTCCAACGCCCATTTAGATGTGTAGAAGGTGGTCGAACAAATACTTTGGCCAAAATTGTATTTAAAGAAGCAATCTAACGCTCAGCCCCCTAAAAACCTTCAAAATTCAATTTTTTCTTTTACTGAAAAATGTTTCAAATAAAAGGGGTAGTTTCTATATAGGTGTCGTTAGTGTGCATAGTTAAAAGAAAACCGTTGATACGCTTTCGAAAAAATTGTAAAAACCATACCGTAAAGTTGTTGTTCCGATTGATAGATTTTGACAGAAACTTTCATGTTAGATGCAGTGGTGATACCCAAACGGAATACCAATTTTCAGCTTCCTGCGACTTTACCATTTTGAGATATGTATTTTATGCGCACGCCCAGGCACACACACACACTCACTATTCGCCAATTATTTTTTTCGTTGGTTAGGGAAATCATAACATATTATTTCCGGTGAAAACTCATTTGGAAAATTTGGCTGGATCGCATTACTTCATCTTATTAATATGTCATTGGATAGATTTGATTTCTACAAAGAAAAAAAATTACACAACCAAAATACTTTTATTAATGAACACAGTTCTTTTAATTTGCCGCTTTCAAAAGTAAGTAAAAATAATAATCATCGCAATTATAGTAGTTAAAAAATCTATAATGCCCATTTAATGGGGTTTAAGTATAATAAGTTATTCATGTGACAAAAATGGTTTCGTAGAAGAAACTTATCAATATAATTGAGAAGACGAGTATGTAACGCTGTGCGATTATGTTATTTAAAAAAAAGAAGCTTTTTAAAGTAAACAAATGAACAATTTTATTTTATTGCTGTGGTTGGTTTTGCCGAGCTGGAAAGCATCAGATATTTTCCATGATAGCCCGCTTTCTTTTAATATGGTTGAGAGCATTATGATGGTGCCTACGAAATACAAGTTTTAAACAAATGCATCAAAATTTTTTATTATTATTATTTTAATTAGAACCCATATTCAGCGACGCATATTGGTTCACAGATTTTATTTTTAATTGAGACAGATACTAATTGGCAATCTGTCTTAATTCCATTTAAATTTATTTCAGACACGTATTAATGTTATGTTATTTAAAAAAACAGCTTTTTAAAGTAAACAAATGAACAATTTATTTTATTGCTGTGGTTGGTTGTGCAAAGCTGGAAAGCATCAGAGATATTTTCCGTGATAGCCTGCTTCTTTTTGTGGTTATCGACCGGTTTCGGGCGTTCGTCCATCAGGATGCTTTTTATCAAACAGTGTGATAAAAAGCATCCTGATGATGGACGAACGCCCCAAACCGGTCGATAACCACAAAAAGAAGCTGGCTATCACGGAAAATATCTCTGCAAATTTATTTTAAGTATCTGTAATATTCCTTGATATAATAAATATATTTGTTGTGGTGGCTCTGATAATAAATATATCTTTCACATATTATTCATTTTTTATATGAGTGAATGAGATGAATCAATCTTCAAGAATCCCCATCAAAAAAAAAAGACCATTCAAGAATTGATTGGGATAAAGATGAGAGGATGACGCAGCCGACAGTCACTGGCTGACTAGGCTGGAATCATTTCAAAGCAAATAAGGCACAAAATCAGATGTGGGCCAATTGTTTGCAGTGTAGGAGACATTTAAGGACACTTAAAGGCCCCTTGCAGAAAAATAGAATCGATATAATAAAGGAAGCCAATACTTTCAAGGAGTCCATCTCTCAGGAAAGATAAGTCCCCCAAAGTAAAACAAATTACGCAAATTTAACCGAGCAGGAATCCTTTATTAAAATTTAGATAAAGTAAAAATATTATTCTTTTAACTTGCCAATTATTAAGAAAATAAATTGATCCGTTATTTTTTTATATTCTCTAATCTCATTCAAAAAAAAAGGAACCTAGTTTTGTGGAAATCACATTCTCTTATCGTAAACACTTGAAATTGAATTTCTCGTTAAAGTATCAAATAAAGATGAAAGATCTACTGTAAATAAAATTAGGAGTATTTTCAAGAAAATTTGAACAAAATTAATAAAAGAATTTAAGATTATAAAAGTGATAACATCTAATCAGCAAGAAGTGATGCAGTTATGATACCTATTTTGTCTGAAGGTCGTATAGATAACCCAGAGAAAATGTCTACGATTGTTTTTGTTTGTTTTAGTTACCAATGCCAAAAAGGTATTTCCGTTGGAGTATTCCATTAACAATATCTTAGAGAAAGCATAACAAATCTCGCTTTTGCTGAAATTGATGAGTTTGTTAAATATTGATCTTCTTTTTCTTCTTCTTCTTCTTCTTCACCTGGCACTCTCATGGGTTTTGGCTTCTTCAAGATGTCTGTGATGTTGCGGCAGCCATTTGTAATCAGTGTGGCCCTTCTAAACCTTCGTTCCCTGTCCGGAAATGTCTTGTGCAACACTCTGGTGGAAATCTCATTAGCATGCAACCTCGCTTTATGATTGGACCATTTCAATCTGCTCACTATAATTCCAGCTATTATTGGGGGGGAGTTCTAACTTTCGTCATATAAAATTAATATTTGAATAAAAGGTAAAATGAAAATTAGTGAATAAAATATTATTTAATTCATAAAAATAAATATATGTGTCAAAAACATTTCCATGATTTTCCCCCCACAGTTTTGTGTGTACGTATATGAATAAAATATCTCAAAAATGAAAAACAAAATTGCCGGAAATCAAACTTGTTATTTATTTAGGTACCACAATGGGAAATTGCCTTGAGCTGTATAAGGTTCAAGTTAATTGAAAGTACGACTTCTTGGGATGTTTATTTTTGTTTTTTCTTTTCTTATATTTTGCGTTTTACTAAATTTTTTTTTTTTTTTTCATTTCTCGCGATTTTTTCGAAAATAACTTCAACGATTTCCTTCAAACTTTGTATACTCATTAAATATAAATATATAGGCTTATCACTTTTATTGGTAACATATTTTTTAGAAACATTCATTTTTTTAGAGGTTTTGAAAGAGAGCGGTAACTTTTAGGTTTCTCTCAGAAAAAATGCATGATTGTACAAACGATTTAATATAGAGAATAGTTATGAGTTTGAAATTTGAGAGAGACTTAAATATGTTTAAAACATATACCCGGAAAAAAAAAATCGGTTTACAGAAAGTTTGAAATTTTCAGAATGGGTTTTTATTTTTTCACGAAAAAGCTACTATTGGGGCTTAAAGTATAAAAACTTATTTATTTCATTAGAAACGTTTTTCATGCAAAAATTGATTTTGGGGGAATTTATATCCCCTTAAGAAAAAAATCTAAGGGTAGCACAGATGGACTCGAACCCGGGTCCTACGCGTGGGAGTCCAGTACGCTAACCACTTAGCTAATCCCTTCCCTCAAAATTTTTGTTATAATTACTTTTGCTATTATAAAAATAGTTTTAGGAATAAATTGTTTTAATATGTGGAAGTTATAGGCGGCTGGAAATTGGATAATTAATATGGTTGGGAGCATTATGATTGTACCTACATAAATTCAAGTTTTAAACAAATGCATCAATTTTTATTATTATTATTATTATTTTAATTAGTACCATATTTTCGGTGACGCATATTGCTTCACAGATTTTATTTTTATTAAATAAAATTGACCCGATAGAGACAGATACTAATTGGCAATCTGTCTTAATTGCATTTAAATTTATTTCAGACACGAATTAATGGTGTATATATATATATAATTTTAATTACAGGTATTCAATATATCCCTTCAGTTTTAATTAAAATCGGTTTGTAATCGGCCTCCCTTATCAATTAAGTCTTCTTTATTGGTAGATTTTCATTGGTTTTGAATGGTATTAAAAAATTATTATTCTCACTTTATATTCATACTATCATTGAATGCTTTTCATTAATAACTATATTTCTGTTCTGTGTGTACGTGACTAATATTTATGTTATCAATAATTTTAAAAGATTATAATTTTATATATATATATATATATATAGCACTTTTAAGATTAATGCAATTTTATTTTTTATTATTATTTGATGACTTGAAAAAAAAAAAACTGATTTATTTTTTGCTTAGTAATTTTGTTACTTTCTCTAGAAACTCCAGTAATGGACTTTAGCATGTTTTCGACAATTGAGTTTTCTCTTAAATATGTATGTGACTTGAAGGGTTATTTTTGGAATATACGTGATTTTTGTTTTGTCTATATGTTGGAATGGCCACTATTCAAGTACTAAAATCGCAAAAAAAAATAGAAATAGATAATTCGTTTTGGTACCACCAGGGGATTAACATGAAAGTTTCGCTAAAAAATTCCAGAAGTACGACTTCCTCAAACCGCTATTAAGTGGAAGAATTGTGTATCAAGTTTTTGAGATTAGGTTTTCATTAGAAATACTTTTTTGAAGTCCCACAATGTAATTAAAATTTTGAAAAAAATCAATATAAACTATATATACTAATGGCCAGATTTTGGAAAATTAAGCAAAATATTAGAAAAAAAAAGAATTAACTTCGAACTAGATATTGTTAAAAGTGTATTGTTCATAAAAATAGTTTTATTTATAGTTAAAATATAAAAACGCTTATTTGGAACAACATAATTCTTCAAAATATAAACACTTTCATCTCTCCTTTTGTTTTGTGGAGAAAAAAATCCTAGCATCTTAGTTTCATAATTTTCAAAGTGCCTTCAGTTTAAAATGTGTGCCACTGTAAAAATGAGCCACAAGTCGAAAAATACCCTAATCATAAAGTGCAACTCGGGTCTGTAAACATGATGAAGTAAATGAAACGGTTACTTCTTCCAACTCAAAAGTGAGCAATAGGCGGGAGCGTTATCATGTTAACGGAATAGCTTTATTGCAGTTAATTAAAAAAACGGGTATCTTGCTTCTTTTTTAAGTCTTCATAAACTTCATCCAGCTGTTCAGTATAAAGTTTAGGACTAAATAGCTCTGCCTTCTGGAATAAATTCAAAAAGCAATACACTTTCAAAGATCCACCCATCAAAATGCAAAGCATGGCTTTTTACTCGAACTGATCTTTGACTAAACCCTGGTTGGGCTAATTGGAATTGTGGAACTTTACTTTCGTTGTTTGGATTTTTAATAAATATATCTTATTTTTCATCACTAATTGTTATTCTTTTCCAAAATCGGTTAACTTTTGGATTTTTTTGCACAAATCAACAAGCTTGGATTGCGGTTTGATGATCTTATTCATGAGGATATGATCTTGGACTTAAATTCCGGACATACAACTATCTGAGATGGCAGCTCATCTTAGCGTTTGAAGCCACATACTTTGGTTATAATCCTCGTCTGATCGCATAGGGATCCTACTTAGAAACATTCGAACAATTCCCCATCATCGACCACTGAATTTATACAACTGTCGTCTTTTTGCTTATTTATTTCACCAAAATTGTTTTTTGTCTTCGGAGCACTTAGAGTTTCTGCCATTATATAGTTTTTGATCTAGAAAATTAGGCTTAGTAAAAGACTTTTGAGAACATAATTGAATAAAGGATTAATCAAAATAAACATTGGTATAAATTATATAAACAAAACCAACAAATAAGATTTTATTATCTAATATCAAAGGTCAGATAATACCTTCTGTTATCATGCTCAAAAAAAGCCTAATTTTTTAGATCAAAAAATATATGATGGAAGGAAATAAGCGTTCAGAAAGTAAAAACGAATTTATATCGGAATGCCATGTGGATATTTAAAATATATATATATATATATATATATATAATCGTAAATTTCATTACGTGTAATATAAAACAAGATCGGTTTAAACTAATGTCATAGATATGAAAACATTAATCAAGTGAATTGTTATTATAAAAGATATGAAGGAAGATATATCATTTTGATATATCAAGTTATATACTAGGGCAAGGTGAAAAGTTCTTGGCCTAGCCCATAGATGATGGCATTGCAACAAATGAAATTACTGTTTTGTTACGATGGCGCGCTTATTGCAAAAATAAATACCAAATATGAATTTGATCAGACAAATAGTTTTGTATTATACAGCTGTTTAAAGTAAGCGTGTTGTGTGACAAAATGAATAAACTTGAATAACTATTCTGTCATAAAATTCTTCGTTTTGGATGGTTTATCGCCAACAGAAATTCATCCAAAGTTGGTGAAATTGTATAAGGAGTCTGTAACTTCGTTATCAACAATAAAAAAAATGGACAGCTGAGTTTAAACGTGGTCGTACATCAATTGAAGATGATCCACATGAAGGACGGCTAAAAACTGCCAGCTACCGAAGAAAATATCGAGATGATGCACAATATGGTTCTACATGATCGATGATGAAAAGGTGTATGATATAGCTAAGGCTGTATGGGATGTAAGGGTATGGCACATTTTACATGAAGAACTTAGTATGAGAAAGCTTTGTGCAAGATGGGTGCCGAATTTGTTAAATACTGATCACAAACAAATGAGGAATTGAGTTTCTCAGCATGTTTTTGCCGTTTTAAGAAGAATTCTAACCGATTGTGTGCGCCGATTTGTTACGATGGATGAAAAGTGGGTTACAACCCACCAATTTACAACTGAATCTAAACAACAGTCCAAGCAGTGGGTAGAAGCCGGTGGCTCTGCACCGAAGAAAGCAAAGACAATTGCATCGGCTGGAAAGGTTATGGCTAGTGTTTTTTGGGGGATTCCAAAAGGGTTATTTTTAATTGACTGCCTAACAAAGGGTCAAACAATTGATGGGGAATACTACGCACATCTTCATGATCAGTTAGATGAAAAAATTGGAGAGAAAATGCCTGGTTTGCAAAAGAAAAAATCCACTTTTCACCAGGATAATGCACCCGCTCATAAAGACACTTTGGCAATGGGAAAATTGAGGGATTTCAAGTATGAATTGTTGGAACATCCTCCCTATTCGCCAGATTTGATTCCCTTTGGACATTCATCTATTCCCAAATCTCAAGAAATTTGTGGCTGGAAAACGTTTTGGGTCAAATGAAGAAAGAGGTGATAGCAGCGGTGAATGGATATTTTGAAGATCTTCCAGTATCACACTTCAGGGACGGAATCCAGTTATTGGAGAAACGTTGGACAAAGTGTATTGAGCTAAAGGGAGACTATATTGAGAAATAAATAGATTTTAAAATAAATAAAAAATCATTTTGATTAATAGACGGAGAACTTTTTTTCACCTTGCCTTACAATGAATCATCCTTACTTTACAACCAACAACCAAATATTATTAGCTGATTTGGAGGTGAGGCAAATGTTTGTATAATTAATGTTACTGCAATTGATGTTGAAGTAGTTGAGATTAGGAATTAGGCTAAAGAGATTGAAATAAAAGAAGAATAAAAAAAAGTAAAGCTTCCAAGGAATTAGATTTGTAGAGGGAGCGGCTCCACAGCGATCGAATAGATCAATTGTGGCTCCTTTGTAGGTCAGTGTTTGTAGAAAGAATATAATCTCCGTCTGGAGTATGTCCATGTTTTGTCGTAAGTGAACAAAATACTTCCAAAACATAGACTCTAAAAAAAGTCAACATCGATTTACGTTAAAATCAAAAAGAAATCCGATACAAGGTTTCTGTCAGAATCCATCAACCCTCATAACGGCTGCTTTATGTTTTTACTTTCTCCGAAAAAAAAAAATCCGCTGTGAAACACTCACACAACTTTGTCTTGCTGCATTTTACAGAATTGTAACTGGCACATTATCTTCAAATTTATAATTACTTTCTCTTACTCCTAGTAAGAGGAAGTATTGTAATTGTTTCAAATTTTCGATATCGAGTTTTCACCGGAAATATCTGTTTTGAGGTCCCCTGAGTCCAAAAAAGTGGTTTTTAGCAAATGGTCTGTGTGTGTGTCTACGGTAAGTGAACGAAAAACCGTAGAAAGTTGAAACTTGATATTCCGTTTAGGTATCACCATGGGTTCTGACAGTCTTATCAAAATTCCTCAACCGGAAGTACCACTTTACTAGTTGTTTTTACTTTTTTGCGATTTTCTCAAAAATGGCTCCGACGATTTTCTTCAAACTTGGTATATCAACTACACATACAAAAAACTACAACTTTTATTTGAATGTTTTTCTGGAAAAATTCATTTAAGGGCAGTTTAGGGGGTTATGTTTTCATCTAAAGTGCTACTTCTGTTTATTAAACAATTCTATCTACTAAATAATGTTAATTAGAATTGAATATGTTGTTGAAATTCCGAGTTTCAAAAAAATCGGATAACCGGGAAGTGCATTACCACTTTACTAATTTTCACTTTTTCGCGATATTCTCAAAAATGTCCCCAACGATTTTCTTTGAAACTTCCTATATAAACTAAACATACAAAGATCTATAACTTTTATTTAAAACATTTCTCTGGGAAAATTCATTTAAGGGCACTTTTAGAGGTGGGAAGGGGTTATGTTTTTCTCTAAAGTGCTATCATAGTTGATTGTACAATTCTATCATCCAAACAAAATTAATTAGAAATAAATAGATGTCCAAAATTGCCGAGTTTCAAGTAAATTAGTAAACCAGAAGTGCGCTTTTACTGGACAGTTTTTTCTGTTTAAAGTTGGTACACAAACTATAAAATTTGTCAATTATAATTTTGAGAATTGGAATAAAGAGAAAGTTGTGTGAGTGTTTCACACCAGATTTTTTTTTTTTTTTTTACTAGATGTTTATTTGTCTTCTATCAATAGGTGAATTTAAATTTAAATAAAATAACTTTTTTGAGAAAAGTTTCCAACAAAAGTAATAATAATTCTCTCTCTATATTCATTGTTTGTTTATCAAATTTAATGAAATCTGTCTCGTGTTTTTCTAGAGAAAATTGCAAAAAAAAATCTGTAAAACCTATTCAGTAAAAAAGCATTTCAAAGTCAGCCGATTTTGATCAAACACGTAATGTTTGGCAACATATTTAATTCTGATTATTATTATTATTATTTAAATGATAGAATTGCATAATAAATTGAAATACCAAATTAGAGGAAAACATAATCCTGCCCCTCTTCCAAAAACTTCTTTAAATGAATTTTCCCGTAGAAATATTTGAAGTAAAAAAAAAAAATGGAAAATCCATTTAGTGAAGTGATACTTCCGGGTTTAAGAATTTTGACAGATTAACTTCCTGTCGGATCTCATGGTTATACACACGCTGAAAGTCAAGTTTGAATTTCCTTTGATTTTTTCCTTTTTTGAGCTACGCTGTTCACACATACACATGCAGAGATCATTTTCTAAAAACCACTTTTAGAACCCTTCGGACTTAGGGGGACGTCGAAACTGTATTTTCAGTGAAAACTTCATACCGAAAGTTTAATACGATTACAATAATTTCTCTTACCTACTAGTGAAACTAAAAGAAGCTCGAATAATAATTTTCTTTAATAATTTAAGTTTGGTTTCCCTTGATAATAGTATGTTTCACTTTTATTTGTAATGTTTCTTCGAAAACATTGATTGTAAACGGATTTCTAGTTGATAGTATTGGATACTAAATTTATTTTTTAAATGTTATTTATTCGTTAAGTAATTAATTATATGTTGCTACTGGAGATTTATTTTTCCTCTCTATATAATTATAATTTCTAGCTAGTCATTAATTTTATATTTTATTTTTTTTCTACATTTCCTGACTCATTATTTTTTTTTTTATCCTTATCATTAACGACATTACCACTTGCTAAATTCTTCCTTTATATTATCGATAAAGACATCCTTTTGTTTTCTCTTTATTATAATTATTCCGTTGCTCGTCTTTTTTTTTTTTTTTTGGCCAAGGATTGCATTCTACATTTTTTTTTTTTTTTGTGTCATTTGTTCACTCTTAATGAATTAAAAAAAAAAATCGTAATAGTAATGGATGTTATTTATTTATAAAATATAAACACTAAGTAATTGTAAAAAAAAGTATTGTAATCGTGTCAAATTTACGATATCCAGTTTTCACCGGAAATACACACGTTTTTGAGGTTTTTTTTGGGTCGAAAAAATAGATTTTTATATTGGTGTGTGTAAAGTTCGAAACCAAAAAAAAAAAAAAAAGGAGAAAGTTCAAAATTGACATTGCACGTGGTACCATGAAATCCGACCGGAACTTACCTGTCAAAATTCCTCAACCGGAAGTACCGCTTCATTTTTTTTTCTGAAACTGCTCTAACGATTTTCTTTTAAACTGTATATATTAGCTATAAATACAAAAAGCTAGAAATTTTATTTGTAACATTTCTTTCTTGGGAAAATTCATGGTAGGGAGTTTTTTGGGGAGAAGGGTAGGATTATGTTGTCCTCTAAAGTGTTTTATTTTAATTAATTATATAATTGTATCATTTAAATAATATTAAATAAAATAAACTATTTTGCTAATATTTCGAGTTTGAAGAAAATTTGGTTGACCGGAAATGCGTTTTCGCTGACTAGTTTTTTGTTTTTTTTTTTTCATTTTTCTGAGTTTTTCTTGGAAACGGCTTCAACAATTTTTTTTTTCAAACCTTGTATATCGTCTACACATACAATGAGCTACAACATTTATTTGAAACATTTCTCCAAAAAAAAAAAAAAAATTCAGTTAAAGTGGTTTTTATGGAGAGGGGCGTGATTATATTTTTCTCTAAAGTGCTATCTTTTTGGTTTATTCTACAATTCTGTCATAATTGTAAGTTTAAAGAAAATCAATTGTTTGGAATTACATTTTTAGCTCAAAATAAAAAAAACCGTAGAAAGTTGAAACTTGATATTCCGTTTAGATATCACCATGGGATCTGACAGTACGTTATCTGTCAAAATTCCTCAACCGGAAGTATCACTTTACTAAGTTGGCTTTTTTACTTTTTTGCGATTTTCTCAAAAATGGCCCCCTCCGATTTTTTTGAAGGTTGGTATATCAAGTATACATACAAAGAGCTACAACTTTTATTTTGAAACATTTCTCCAAGAAAATTCATTTAAGTCCACTTTTTTGGGGAGTGGGGTGGGGGTAAGGTTTTCCTCTAAAGTGTTATTTCAGTTTATTATACAATTCTACACATCTAAATAATATTAATAAGAATTAAATCTGTTGTTAAAATTCCGAGTTTGGATGAAAAAAATTGGATGACCGGAAGTGCGTTTTTACTGAAATGTATTTTTCAATTTTCCGATATTTTCTCGAAAACGGCTCTAATGATTTTTTTTTTTAAATAGTAATGTGAACTATACATACAAAGAGCTACAACTTTTATTTCAAATATTTCTCCCTGATGAAGTCATTTAAGGGAGCTTTTGGATGAGAAGTGGAGTTATGTTTATTTCTAAAGTGCTATCATAGTTGATTACACAATTCTATCATCCAAACAAAATTAATTAGGAATAAATAAGTGGCAAAAAATTCCGAGTTTCAAGAAAATTCGTAAACCAGAAGTACGCATTTACTGAACATTTTTACTTTTATCTTACTCCTAGTAAGAGGAAGTATTGTAATCGTGTCAAATTTTCAATATCAAGTTTTCACCGAAAATATCCGTTTTGAGGGGGTCCCCTGAGCCCAAAAAAGGTGGTTTTTAGCAAATGGTCTGTGTGTGTGTGTGTGTGTGAACAGCATAGCTCAAAAAAAAAGGTATCACCATGGCATCTGACAGTGGGTGAGCTGTCAAAATTCCTCAACCAGAAATACCTCTTTACTTGTTGTTTTTTTGTACGTTTATGCGTTTTTCTCAAAAATGGCTCCGACGATTTTTTTCAAACTTGGTATACCAACTACATATACAATGAGCTACAATTTTTATTTGAAATGTTTCTCTGGGAAAATTCATTTAAGGGCAATTTTGGAGGAGGTGTGGGGTTATGTTTTTCTCTAAAGAGCTATCATAGTTGATTATACAATTCTATCATCCAAACAGAATTAATTAAAAATAAATAGGTGGCCGAAATTCCAAGTTTTAAGAAAATTAGTAAACAGGAAGTGCGCTTTTTCAGTTTTCGACGAATTTCATTAAATTTGGTAAACAAACTATAAAATTTGTCAATTATAATTTTGAGAACTTGGAGTAAGAGAAAGTTGTGTGTGTGTTTCACACGAGATTTTTTTTTTTTTTTTTTTTTTTAAACTTTGAACATATTAGGAGCTATAATAACTTTTATTTGAAACATTTCTTTAGGAAAATTCATTTAAGGCGACTTTTGGTGGTGGGGTGGGGTTATGTTTTTTTATTAAAGTGCTGTTTCAATTTATTATATAATTGTATTATCTAAATAATATTAAATAGAATTTAATATGCTGCCAGTATTCCGAGTATCTACCGGATGTGTTTTTACTAAAGTTATTTCAATTTTTTACGCTTTTATCTCTAAAAACATGGACGGATTTCATTTAAATTTATAAGTAATAATTATGAAATTATATGTTTGGACCAAATTTATCACTTAAATCTTGAAAACTTGGGAGTAAGAGAAAGTTGTGTGAGTGTTTCACACCAGATTTTTTTTTTTCATATAAGGTAGTATTAGTAAAATTTTAATAAAAGTAATTAGCGTGCATAATTAGCATGTAATCTCATAATGAAATTTGCGCTATTTTAATTGGGAAAAATTAAAACTGGATTTTTAAATTTTCTTCATTTCTGGTAAACGATGGGGTATTGTAATTGTATCAAATGTTGGAAATTGCTTTTTTCAATTCTATTTTATTTACTATCGTATGTCAATATTTGAATATACGTGATAGTTTTTTTTTTTTTCTATTACATAATATGAAAAATGTATAATTTCAAAAACAAATTAACTTTTAAAAAATGAAAAATAGTTTATTATTTCGTAACAAGTAAATATCTATACTAGCTAGATCTTAAACATGATCAAATTAAATTTTTTATTACATTGATGCTGTTGTAAGATCCAGAGTATGTCGACAGGTTGTGTCACCCTTATAAACCACAACACCAAACAAGTGATATTGATAGAATTACTCTATTTATTTAAGAGTTTAAATTAAACTCTTCCCTTCCTTCTTAACTGATCTTTAATGGTATTGACAATTACATTCATCCCCAGAGGAAAGAATTACTTTAGGAAGAAACTAATCATTACATTTTCTGAAAAGTTTTTTTTTAATCTGAAGAAAACATTTTATTTTTTAAAACAAGGAAAATTTTTTAGAAACATGTTTATTTATTTATTTATTTTTTTTTATTATTTTCTCCAACAGCTGATAAGAAAGTTTAGGCGCTTATATTAAAACTGTGTAAATTGCGTATATTCACCGGATATCCTTGTTTCGAGATTACCTAATTGCGAAAAAATTATTTGTACGTATTGTAACGTTTTTCTAACTAACTACTACAACTAGTTGCTAAGTGAGTTCGGTTTAGATAAAACACACTAAACTTCTAACAACACCAATTTGTTGTCTAACACAATAAATTACAAATAAACCACTTAAATACACTTGTAATAAACCAACAAAAGTTCTCTTAGTCCACTTTTTATTTACTTTTAACAAACGCGCACTCCGTTTGTAACAAGACTGACTTACTGGAGCTGTTCTTCGCCTATTTATACCCCTGAAGAAGGGTCTGGAAGCTTCTCGAACATTCTAGGTGCGGTAGAACGTGGGAGACTGCTCTGGAACATTTTAGAAAAATTTAGAGCGCTCCGCTAGCGCTTCCCAGCGGCCACGAGGAGTACTTGAAGTGCCTGTTTTTTCTCCTAGATGGCACTAGTGGATGCGTTACAATATGTATAATGTATGAATGTATTATAATGAAATTTTTTTTATGTACGCATGTTATTGTTTGAAGAATCAGAGGAAGTGCAGATTTGATGTTGCGTTAGCTAGAGTTTTCGGTCAGTAAACTGACATTGATTTTTTTTACGATCATCACCTTTATTAGAAATAGTTTTTTAATCAAATTTATTTTTTATGATTCTTAGGGACCCATGTCTCACGCTGTTTCTAAAGCACTTTTCAAAATACCGTATGATCCACTTATTTTATATAATTGATTAATTAAAATATCCTCAGAAAACTTTATTTAAAGAAAAAACAGTTTTAGCGGAAGGAAAGAGACATAACCCAACTCAATTTTTTTTTTCTACAGAATTTTGTATTATTCTCGAAAACAACACTACCAAATGTTGTTTTAAACTTGGGTTGGTAGCAATGCATATAAAAATCTATAACTTAATAGCATACATTTTTAGGGGATACGTTGATTCTAGAGACGTTCTGAAGGGTCTAAGCCATTAGCCTTGTCTATATAATGTTACGATTGTGCAAGTTAAGAGAACTATACGTTTAGTAAAACTTTTTAATTTTAAGAAAATATTTCACTTAGCAGTGGGGGCAGTTATGAAAGACAAAACTGAAAGAAAAAAAAAAAGCATTTCCGGTCTACCGATTTATTTCAAACTCGGAATTTTGTTAACATGTTTAATTATAATTAATATTATATTTATATATATTAATTAATTGTATAATAAACTAAAATAGTATTTTAGAGCAAAACATGATCCTCGGCATTCCTCTTCCTCAAAAGCCCACTTATTAAATGAATTTTCACAGAAAAATATTTCAAATAAAAATTGTAGCTCTTTATAGTAGTTTATATAATATAAATATAAAAGAAATCATTGGAGCCATTCTCGATAACAAACTGCAAAAAAAAAAAAACTGAAAAATGCATTCAGTGGCATTTCCGGTTAACCGATTTTTTCAAACTAGGAATTTTGACGACTTATATAAGTCAACTTATATAAGATAACCTATATAATTAATATTGTTTAGTTGACCGAATTGTATAGCACATTATTGAACTGATATTCCATAATAGAGGGTAAACATAACCCGACCATACCTAAAAACTGGTGGTGGGAGGAGTATTCCTTGAAAAATGTTTGACATAAAAACGGGACCGTTTTTATAACTATGCAGCAAGCATTTCATGTTTTTAAAGAGAACCAATGTAACCGTTTTTGAGAAAATTTTCAAAAAAACCTATCCTATGTAAACTTCTGGTTAACCGAGTTTCTTGAATTGAACGGAATTCCTTCGATGCTTCTAATGTGTAAATTATATTTTGTAAATAGTTTCGAGCCGTTTTCGAGAAATTCATAAAAAATTGGGGGGGAAAAACATAATTCAGTAAAGTCGCATATCCGGTTGATGGATTTTGGCCCAAAATCTTCGTGACCTAATGTCGGTGGTAGTGGCTAACCTGAATACCAAGTTTGAGCTTCCTGCAACTTTTCTACGATATTCTGTTAAAACATACAGACCAATCGGCAAAATTTTCGTATTCAGGGGACCTCATAACATGTATTTCCGGTGAAAACTCAATTTCGAAAATCGGAAAGGTGACAATACTCTTACTTGGAATAAGAGAAAGTAAGAGAAAAGTATTTTATACGTTTAAATATTTAGGATCAGTGGTAACGGCAGATAATGACATTCGCCAGGAGATAACGCAGAGGCTAATAGCGGCGAATAAATGCTACTATGGACTTCTGAACTATATGAAGAGCGTTTGCTACCGCGATCTACAAAACCGCTTCTTTACAAAGTTCTCATACGACCTGTCCTGTAGAGTAGCCCGTGGAGAGTGGGGCTGAAGACTGGTGTGGCTCTGCAAGGGCGTGATTGAGAATGTCGCAACGTACGCATCTGCCTGTTAGGCTGAAAAGCTGGACATGCGGTCGTATAGCGGCATTCTATTAAGAATGCAAAGAGCTATTTTATGCTGGTGACTAGGGCCTATGCGACGGCGTCCACGGCCTCCTTACCGGTGGTCGCTGGAGTGTTGCCGCTCGATCTCCAAGTAGTGATGAGAGCCCTAAGATACAAACACCAAAAAAGGGGCATGATCGTCCTTGATGGTCGGGAGTTGTCTAGTCAGATGCCTCCTGCTCTCGTAAAGAAAACGATCCGACAGTATGAGATAGGGAAGTGGCAAAGACGCTGGGATGAGGCAGAGACAGGAAGAACTACTTATGAGTTCTTTCCGAATCTGCATCACAGACTGTCGATGCGATGGCTGCGGCTATCCCAGACCGTTACACAATATTTCACGGGTCACGGGGAGTTCAATTCCAAGCTCTTCGACTTGGGATTGAAAGATTCCCCAAATTGTGAATGCGGTCAGCGGGACACGGTGCATCACGTTCTCTTCCGGTGTCCTCTCCTCGACGAGGCTAGAATCCATATGGAATTCAAGCTGATAAGTAGGGGGAGGAACTGGCCGGGAGAATGTAAAGAGCTGGTAACGAATGCAAGGAATTTCGAAGACTTCGTCGAGTTCGCTCAAGAAGTCGCGGTGATAAGAAGGACTAGACGAATAAGTAGAGGTCCGCCTCCCCATAGCAGGGACGGGAACTTATCTACTTTGTAGATAAGGCTAAGTGACCATAGGCACCGGTTTTGGCGCTATGCGCTCGGTACGGTGGCTAAGAGTGTGTGTAATAATAATAATAATAATAATACGACCTGTCCTGACATATGGGTCAGAAACATGGTCAATGACTAAAGCTATGGAGAAAAAACGATTAGTGCGAGAGAAAGTTAGGTTTTCGAGAGAAAAGTACTCCGGAAGGATATATGTACCTGTCAAAGAGAACAATAAGTGGAGAATAAGACACAACTATGAGCTGGCCAACTTATATAAAGAGCCGGATGTGGTAAAATGTATTCGCTTAGCAAAATTGAGAAGGGCGGGCCATATTTTACGAATGGATGAGACCTCACCTCCAAAGAAGCTCTTTAGTGTAGAACCAGCCGGTAAAAGGAAAGTGGGAAGACCAAAATTGAGATGGCTGGCTGCATGGCGTGGGTGGTGACGCCAGATCCCTGGGTATCAGGAATTGGTGGACGTTCGACCGGGATAGAGAGGATTGAAGGGCAATTCTTGAGACAGCCAGGATCCAGTAATGGATTGGTTGAGCTTGGAATGATGATGATGAAAAGAAAAGTATGAAAACTAAGAGAAAATAAAAACAAAAATTTCGAATCAAATTTATTTTTAAATAATCCATAGAAACTAATTTGCAGCAAAGGGGATTTATTGTATTATTTTACGAATATCCATAAATGATAGATAAGTCTATAGATGTTGGTTAATTTTAAACATTTCTGGCAAAATAAACTGTTATCTGTTTAACCATTCAATTAAAACTGAATAAATGCCCAGTTTCTATATGTTCATATAAATACATCTTCCATACAGAAGTAGGGGAGGGAGCAAACAGAAAGTAGGTTAATATAATTATTGGAACTATTTAAATTAAATAGCTTCACATTATGTGGAATCTTTATTTTTTGATTCCTTGTTTCATTGTTCAGTTGAAAAGCAATATTAAAGAATATTTTTTAATGCCTTTATAATTCCCTGATATTTCGTCAGTATATATATTATACATATAATAAAGATCAGTTAAATATTCTAAATTGCACATGATATAAGATATTAACTTAATAAAAAACAGTCCATTGATAATGGACTAATAACTATTATGTAATATAACATTATGCGAAACATAATATTACTTCAACACTAATCTATTGATAAAAATGAATTTTTTTCTATTATCTTGTTTAAGAAAGTAATTATACACAAAAACATGCCTAATTCTTTTTTTGTTTGTTTTACTTCCTGTTACTGCTGTAAGTGGAAGTATTGCGAAACACATACACAGACCATATCGCAACAAGCCCAAATTTGTTATAAATTACGACCAACAAATCCGTCAACCGGAAGTTTCACTTTACTAATTTATTTATTTATTTTTTTATTTATTT
>JAAEAF010001005.1:0-73052 GCA_011037195.1 Triatoma infestans | reverse complement strand
CTCTATGTGTGTTTAAATGTTATATATATTAGAAGTAAAACGTCTTAAACATAAAAAAGAATGTAATTATGTGAGAATATTAATTGGTGGTGGGGGACGGCGTATATATTAATCTATTTAACATCATGTTTTAAAAAAAAAATGACACCTTATACAAACACCTCCATTGATACAAGTATAGAACATGTGTGTTTAAATGTTATATATATTAGAAGTAAAACAATTGGTTTATTTAAAACATCTTAAGACATTGGTGATTATGGTGGGGGGTAAAAATAAACAGTTAATTTTACATATCTTTTAAGTTGGTATTACATTTTAAACTAAAACGTTATATATAATAGCATTGAGTTAAAAACTAATGATGATTGAATAAGGTAATAAAAACTCCCACACAAAATATTAATGTAATTACGAAAACAATTTATAACATATATTTACAACGTGTGAGTCACATCTTTGTGTTGGAAAAAAATAAACAGCTTAATTGATAGGTCATAAACGCCACAGGTATGTTAAAAACCCGAAGTCTAACAAACTATTAAATAAACATTTTTTGATACAATTACTTAACCTAACATTTTAAACATGCAGAAATATTAAGATTGGGTAGGCTGAGTTAAATTTTACATATCTTTTAAGTTGGTGTTACTTTAAATAATAGCTCATGACGATTGAATAAACACCTCTATTGATGTAATTACATGGCATTTAGTGAATATGTGAGAAAAGGTAATATGAATGCTTAAACGTACCCTATAAACATCACTATACCACATAATGGATGTGAGAATAAGGTAGAAATAATACAAATTAATTGACACAACTAAAATACAACATTTTAAAGAAATAGTACAAATTAATTGACATATCTAAAACACAACATTTTAAAGAAATAATATAAATTAATTGACATAACTAAAACACAACATTTTAATATAAAAAAACATTATATATATCAAGCTAATGGCAATTATGTGAGATGAAAAAAATAATGCAAGGTAAATGGCATATTTAAAACAACTTAAACATAAAAAAAGAATGTAATTATATAAGAATAGTGGGGGGAAATAAAAACACAACATTTTCTTAGGCGCAAATAAAATTAAATCATTATATATAGCAAACTAGTGTTTTTTGATACAATTGCTTAACCTAACATTTTAAACACAGAAATATTAAGATTAAGAAGGCTGAGGTAAATTTTACATATCTTTTAAGTTGGTGTTACAGCCTAAATAATAGCTCATGGTGATTGAATAAACCTTGCAAACGATTACATGGCATTTAGTTAATATGTGAGAAAATTGACATATCTAAAAACACAGCATTTTCTTAGATTCAAATAATACAAAATGACATAACTTAAAAGCAACATTATATATAACAAGGGCGAAAAAATAATACAAAATGGTATATTAAAACGTCTTAAACATAAAAAAGAATGTAAGAATAGTGGGGGGAAAATAGAAAACCACAGCATTTTCTTAGGCATAAATAAAATTAAATCATTATATATAGCAAACTAATTGAGGTATAAATAATACAAATGGTATATTTAAAAAACACAACATCATAGACACATAAAAATATTAAAATAATCATTATATATAGAACCAATTGAGGTAATAAAGCTAATGGTAATTATATGAGAATAGGGTGAAATTAAAACATGAAAATTGATATATCTAAAAACACAACATTTTCTTAGGCGCAAATAAAATTAAATCATTATATATAGCAAACTAATGGTAATTATGTGAGAATAGGGTAAACCAACTTATTATTCTATTACAATTATCTAACACCATTTTAGACACAAAAATATTAAAATCATGCCAATTTAGGTAAAGAACTAATGGCAATTTTATGAAAATAAGTAAAGTATTATTCTGCACACAAATATTTAACACTAGTTTAAACATACAAAATAATAAGATTGAATAAACTGCTGGTGGGGGGTAAAAACAAGATAATTGTACATACCTTTTAAGTTAGTGTTACATTTTAAACTAAAACGTTATAAATAATAGCAAACTAATTGAGATAATATAATTGTATATTTAAAAAAAACACCGCAAAATAATCATTATATATAGCAATTGAGGCATAAACTAATGCCAAATATGTGAGGTGAAAAATAAAACAAAATGGTATAACATCTTAGCCACAAATAATATTAGAACTTTATATGGCAAACTAATGGGCAATTATGAGAGTGAAGATTAATTGGTGGTGGGGGACAGCTTATATTAATCCATTTAACATCATTTTCAATAAAAATGGCACCTTGCAACCTCTATGTGTGTTTAAATGTTATTTACCATTATTAAACATCCAAAGACATTGGTGATTACAGTAAGAACGCAAAATTAAACTATTGGTTGGACGGCATATATTAACATCATGTTTTAAAAAAAATGACACCTTATACAAACACCTCTATTGATACAATTATAGAACATGCGTGTTTAAATGTTATAGATTAGGCACAAATAATATGAAAGAAATCATTATACGGCAATTGAGGCATTAAAACTATTTATCTTGTTAGAAATAGCAGTAGAGTGAATCATATAAGATAAAGTCGGGGAATCATAATTTATTATATCTTATACATTACTTTCTAGCTAAATACACATTTCCGATAAAGTTTATAATACATGTGACAGTTTTATATTGAATAAATATGATACAAAGATGAAAAAAGAATCCAACCTAATTGTACAAATGCTAGAATAAATATGCTAGAGTAAACAGACAAGTTATTTAACACCATTTTAGACACGCAAAATGTCGTTGCAATTATGTTAAAATATAAGACATAAAATATATTAAATGCCGATGCAATAAAAAAACCTCCCACACAAATTATTCTAGATATGTGAATAAACACCCAAACGTGGCCTGTAAACACCATTATGTTAAATTATTGATGTAATATTAGGCATAAACTAATAAAAAGTAAGGTAAAATAATCAACAAAGGAAGTGACTTTGCACATATAGATGCAATATAAGTTCACATAGTCGATGTAATTATTTTTGACAAACATTTGCCATACATACATACATACACAAAAACATAACTTTACACAAATACTAATACTTAAACATAACTTTTACATAAATACAGAACTTAAACTGAACTTTTACATACAAACACAAATACCAATACTTAAAACAGAACTTTACACACACAAATACATAAAACAGAACTTTACACACACAAATACATAAAACAGAACAATACAGAAACAGTAAAAATACAGAAAAAAGTATTAAAACATGAAAAACATACTAGTTTTAAAACAAACTAGTATTAAACAAAAAACAGAACAATACAGAAAAAGTATTAAAACATAAAAAAACAAAAAAAAAACAAAACATGAAAACCATACTAGTTTTAAAACAAACTAATATTAAACAAAAAACAGACAATACAGAAAAAGTATTAAAACATTAAAAAAACAAAAAAAAACGTAACAGTTTTAAAACAAACTAATATTAAACAAAAAAGTAAAAAATACAAAAACATGCAAGTATTAAACAAAAAAAGACAGTGCAACAATTTCCAACTTGAGAAGCAATGGGGTATGGGTTGTCTTCTTCTAGATCTACAATTCGTTTATAAATAGTTGATTGGGATTGTTTTCTAGCAGCTTCCTTAATATATTATTAGACATTATGTTTTTATAAATTTCTTCATTAAAAAATCCATCATCCTATGCACTTGCCCATGTAAAAACAAAAAAAATCCATCGTCCTATGCACCTGCCTGATTGTACCGCATCCAGCGACCGCAAAGCGGATTCGACAATATTTATCCTACTTGTGCAGCGTTTTATCGGGGCCTATTGGAACTTTGCCGAGCGCCCTAGCTTACACACGTTCGTCAAAATACCCACTTCTGGATAGCGAACTAGTCGGTTCCCCTGAGCTCCGAAGAGAATCTGAGGCTCTCCTGCTAGCCACTTACACATAGGCATGGTGCGAGGACTTGATTGGATTTGAGAAGAATGGCTAACTAGTCGGTTCCTCTGAGCTCCGAAGAGAATCAGAGGGTCTCCTCCTAGACATAGGACTTAATTGGATTTGAAAAAATAGAAATTAAACTTACCCTGAGTGTTGTCCAAACGCCAAAATGTCGTCTGTTCCCGCGCATTACATTATTTATTATGACTTTTGCGGCCGCAAAAGGCTAATGGCGATCAAGATATATGCGGGAACAGACGACATTTTGGCCGAACCTGAACCTAACCCAACCCCACCCACTTACTCTAACCTAGCCCAACCTAACCTCTTATATTTTGCATAACCTATTTAATCCAAACCCCCAGGACATTTTGCCTACATCCTAAGCCGATTATATTTTGCCAATTTATGTAAATAAAATCTTTACCCAATTATGATCAAGATGCTCACCGACTAATCATCAATTTCGACGAGTACTTAAGCCACGCCCACTTATCGTGGTTCATATAAAATAATCTAATTTGCAGGTAAAAATGACAATTTGTCTAACTCAGCCTATTATATTTTGTCCCCAACCCATCTAAACCAAACCTTTTGGTTATTGGTGATCAAGATATATGCTAGAAATGATGCATTTATGTATTGCAACTATAATAGTGCAAATAGGAGAAACTGGCGGGGGTCGGAAATTCTAGTGATTGACCTGAATATCTTGCTGAACCTAATAGCAAAATAAAATAATTAAAATAAAATTGCATTGATTAGGAAAGATGATGTCAGATTTTGTTACATATTTCTTTTTCTTCTTTCTACATCGCCTTTATAAATGAAAATGGAATACTCAGATAATAATGATAGGTTATAACGCATATTGAAACCCGTGCAAGAACAGCCCCTTATCCATATAATATATAAGAACACTTTTAATAGTATTATTAGGCATTGATGATGGAACAACATGAGGGTGACGCGTATATTTTTATTTTCGTTTGTGTCAAAGTGAAGGTTTGCGGGGACAATATTAGGTGTTTTTTTTTAAGTTAGGTAATATATACATACACACACATACAATAAATATTAATTATTTATCCAAATGAGGAATGTTTTTTACAATACAAAACGGAACTTTATACAGTTGAAACGGAACTTTATGTTAGTTGTTTTAAGTTAGGTAATATACATACACACATACAGACACATACATACAATACAATAAGTATTAATTATTTAAACAAATGTGATATTGTTTTTTTGTTAGTTGGTTTAAGTTGTGCAGTTGTTTTAAGTTGTGCAATGCTAATACTTAAACGGGACTTTATGTTAGGTGTTTATAAGTTAGGTAATATACATACATAAACACAAAATGCAAGTATTAAGCATAAACATTAATCAAGAGGTTATTTTCAACGACAACATTGAGAAAAAAATGAGTTGGATATAATTTCCTCACCCACAGAGAAACCATTTACTGGTGTAACAAGTTACAATGGGGCACTCGTTTGCTAAAATAGAGAAGATGGAATTTTGCGCACATATGTGGAAAAATATGTGAGATGCGGCTTTTACATAAGAAAGAGACGTTTAGCGATATTACTATGTACGAAATAAAAGGTTAAGTTAGAAGCAGTAATTCTGGGTGTTAAAATTATTTCAATAAATTTATAATCTTATTTTTAAAATAAAAAATTATTATTGTTATTATTATAGAAATGTGCGTACTACTAATGGTGTTAAAATTATGTCAAATAAATTCATAATCTTATTTTTTTAAATATAAAATTATTATGATTAATTCAGCCGACAAAGACGGTATATAGTAACAGACCTTATCGCAACAGTACATGATTCACCGACTTTATTACTTATATTTTATCTAGACACAGGATGTACTCCGCTTTGAATTCGCCGCCTCTTATCTTATTATGTGTTAATAAGATGTCAATAAAATTTATAATCTTTTTTTTTATATACACACACACACACACAACCGGATGTTCATCAGCTTTGTATTTCTAACAAGTGGGTGATTGGTGGGGACCTCATTTAAACAGTATAAATAGTGGAGTAATGTACATTACAATTCCAGCTTTGTTCGTCTTCACAACACTCAGGGTAAGTTTAATTTCTATTTTTTCAAATCCAATTAAGTCCTATGTCTAGGAGGAGACCCTCTGATTCTCTTCGGAGCTCAGAGGAACCGACTAGTTAGCTATTCTTCTCAAACCCAATTAAGTCCTCGCACCATGTCTATGTGTAAGTGGCTAGCAGGAGAGCCTCTGATTCTCTTCGGAGCTCAGAGGAACCGACTAGTTCGCTATCCAGATGCGGATGTTCTGACGAACGTGTGTAAGCTAGGGCGCTCGGCAAAGTTCCAATAGGCCCCGATAAAACGCTGCACAAGTAGGCTAAGTTCATCCCGAATCCGCTTTGTGGTCGCTGGATGCGGTACAATCAGGCAGGTGCATAGGATGATGGATTTTTTCGTTTTTACATGGGCAAGTGCATAGGATGATGGATTTTTTTAATGAAGAAATTTATAAAAACATAATGTCTAATAATATATTAAGGAAGCTGCTAGAAAACAATCCCAATCAACTATTTATAAACGAATTGTAGATCTAGAAGAAGACAACCCATACCCCATTGCTTCTCAAGTTGGAAATTGTTGCACTGTCTTTTTTTGTTTAATACTTGCATGTTTTTGTATTTTTTACTTTTTTGTTTAATATTAGTTTGTTTAAAACTAGCATGTTTTAATACTTTTTCTGTATTGTTCTGTTTTTTGTTCAATACTAGTACTGTTTTTTTTGTTTAATACTTGCATGTTTTTGTATTTTTTACTTTTTTGTTTAATGTTAGTTTGTTTTAAAACTGTTATGTTTTTTTTATGTTTTAATATTTTTTCTGTATTGTTCTGTTTTTTGTTTAATATTAGTTTGTTTTAAAACTAGTATGGTTTTTATGTTTTAATACTTTTTCTGTATTGTTCTGTTTTTTGTTTAATACTAGTTTGTTTTAAGACTAGTATGTTTTTCATGTTTTAATACTTTTTTCTGTATTTTTACTGTTTCTGTATTGTTCTGTTTTATGTATTTGTGTGTGTAAAGTTCTGTTTTAAGTATTAGTATTTGTGTTTGTATGTAAAAGTTCAGTTTAAGTTCTGTATTTATGTAAAAGTTATGTTTAAGTATTAGTATTTGTGTAAAGTTATGTTTTTGTGTATGTATGTATGTATGGCAAATATTTGTCAAAAATAATTACATCGACTATGTGAACTTATATTGCTTCTATATGTGCAAAGTCACTTCCTTTGTTGATTATTTTACCTTACTTTTTATTAGTTTATTCCTAATATTACATCAATAATTTAACATAATGGTGTTTACAGGCCACGTTTGGGTGTTTATTCACATATCTAGAATAATTTGTGTGGGAGGTTTTTTTATTGCATCAGCATTTAATATATTTTATGTCTTATATTTTAACATAATTGCATCGGCAGTTTGCGTGTCTAAAATAGTGTTAAATAACTTGTCTGCTTACTCTAGCATATTTATTCTAGCATTTGTACAATTAGGTTGGATTCTTTTTTTCATCTTTGTATCATATTTATTCAATATAAAACTGTCACATGTATTATAAACTTTATCGGAAATGTGTATTTAGCTAGAAAGTAATGTATAATTGGTTTTGCTATATTAAAATATTATTTTATAAGATATAATAAATTATGATTCCCCGACTTTATCTTATATGATTCACTCAATTGCTATTTCTAACAAGATGAATAGCTTTTAATGCCTCAATTGCCGTATATAATGATTTCTTTAATATTATTTGTACCTAATATATAACATTTAAACATACATGTTCTATAATTATATCAATAGAGGTGTTTGTATTAGGTGTCATTTTTTTTTTTAAACATGATGTTAAATATATGCTGTCCAACCAATAGTTTAATTTTGCGTTCTTACTGTTATCACCAATGTCTTTGGATGTTTAATAACATTTAAACACACATAGAGGTTGCAAGGTGCCATTTTTTATTGAAAATGATGTTAAATGGATTAATATAAGCTGTCCCCCACCACCAATTAATCTTCACTCTCATAATTGCCCATTAGTTTGCCATATAACGTTCTAATATTATTTGTGGCTAAGATGTTATACCATTTTGTTTTATTTTTTCACCTCACATAATTGTCATTAGTTTATGCCTCAATTGCTATATATAATGATTATTTTGCGGTGTTTTTTTTAAATATACAATTGTATTATCTCAATTAGTTTGCTATTATTTATAACGTTTTAGTTTAAAATGTAACACCAACTTAAAAGGTATGTACAATTATCTTGTTTTTACCCCCACCAGCAGTTTATTCAATCTTATTATTTTGTATGTTTAAACTAGAGTTAAATATTTGTGTGCAGAATAATACTTTACTTATTTTCATAAAATCGCCATTAGTTCTTTACCTAAATTGGCATGATTTTAATATTTTTGTGTCTAAAATGGTGTTAGATAATGTTAATAGAATAATAAGTTGGTTTACCCTATTCTCACATAATTACCATTAGTTTGCTATATATAATGATTTACTTTTATTTGCGCCTAAGAAAATGTTGTGTGTTTAGATATATCAATTTTCATGTTTTTAATTTCACCCTATTCTCATATAATTGTCATTAGCTTTAATACCTCAATTGGTTCTATATATAATGATTATTTCAATATTTTTATGTGTCTATGATGTTATGTTTTTTAAATATACCATTTGTATTATTTATACCTCAATTAGTTTGCTATATATATTGATTTAATTTTATTTATGCCTAAGAAAATGCTGTGTTTTTCTATTCCCCCCCCCACTATTCTTACTTTCTTTTTTATGTTTAAGACGTATTACATATACCATTTTGTATTATTTTTTCGCCCTTGTTATATATAATGTTGCGTTTTAGTTATGTCATTTTGTATTATTTGAATCTAAGAAAATGCTGTGTTTTTAGATATGTCAATTTTCTCACATATTCACTAAATGCCATGTAATCGTTTTCAAGGTTTATTCAATCTCCATGAGCTATTATTTAAACTAAACCAACTTAAAAGATATGTAAAATTTACCTCAGCCTTCTTAATCTTAATATTTCTGTGTTTAAAATGTTAGGTTAAGTAATTGCATCAAAAAACACTAGTTTGTTATATATAATGATTTAATTTTATTTGCGCCTAAGAAAATGTTGTGTTTTTATTTCCCCCCACTATTCTTATATAATTACATTCTTTTTTTATGTTTAAGTTGTTTTAAATATGCCATTTACCTTGCATTATTTTTTTCATCTCACATAATTGCCATTAGCTTGATATATATAATGTTTTTTTAATATTAAAATGTTGTGTTTTAGTTATGTCAATTAATTTATATTATTTCTTTAAAATGTTGTGTTTTAGATATGTCAATTAATTTGTACTATTTCTTTAAAATGTTGTGTTTTAGTTGTGTCAATTAATTTGCATTATTTCTACCTTATTCTCACATCCATTATGTGGTATAGTGATGTTTATAGGGTACGTTTAAGCATTCATATTACCTTTTCTCACATATTCACTAAATGCCATGTAATTACATCAATAGAGGTGTTTATTCAATCACCATGAGCTATTATTTAAACTATCACCAACTTAGAGGTATGTAAAACTTAACTTGTTTTTAACTCAGCCTACCCAATCTTAATATTTCTGCATGTTTAAAATGTTAGGTTAAATAATTGTATCAAAAAATGTTTATTTAATAGTTTGTTAGACTTCGGGTTTTTAACATACCTGTGGCGTTTATGACCTATCAATTAAGCTGTTTATTTTTTTCCAACACAAAGATGTGACTCACACGTTGTTAATATATGTTATAAATTGTTTTCGTAATTACATTAATACTTTGTGTGGGAGTTTTTATTACCTTATTCAATCATCATTAGTTTTTAACTCAATGCTATTATATATAACGTTTTAGTTTAAAATGTAACACCAACTTAAAAGATATGTAAAATTAACTGTTTATTTTTACCCCCCACCATAATCACCAATGTCTCAAGATGTTTTAAATAAACCAATTGTTTAACTTCTAATATATATAACATTTAAACACACATGTTCTATAATTGTATCAATAGAGGTGTTTGTATAAGGTGTCATTTTTTTTTTTAAACATGATGTTAAATAGATTAATATATACGCCGTCCCCCACCACCAATTAATATTCTCACATAATTACATTCTTTTTTATGTTTAAGACGTTTTACTTCTAATATATATAACATTTAAACACACATAGAGGTTGCAAGGTGTCATTTTATTGAAAATGATGTTAATATATGCTGCCCAACCAATAGTTTACTTTGTGTTCTTACTGTAATCGCAAATGTCTTAAGATGTTTCATTTTTCACCTCACATATTTGTCATTAGTTTATACCCAATTGCTATATATAATGATTATTTTGCAGTGTTTTTTTAAATATACCATTTGTATTATCTCAATTACTTTGCTATATATAAGTAGATATAATTTGCGGATTCTAGGGCCATTTTTTTTGAGCCCCAGGCACTTATGAAATTACGCCCGAAGGCAGGGGTCTGGCGCGCGGCTACAAAATTACGATGAGACCCCCATCTGATTTTTAACCAAGGAAAAAAAATATTTTTGAGCCGGGAGATGGCATGCGAGACATGCGGCTACGTTTTAAAATATCTAGCTTGAAAACAGTCTAAGGTAAAAAAATATTTGTTAGCTGCGAGATGGGCATGCCTGACCTGCGGCTATGTTTTATAATATTTAGCTTGAAACATTTTAAGGACTTTAATAATGTTTTTGAGCCGTGAACTGTCATCCAAGTCGAGGGCTACTATTTTATAATATTTAGCTAAACACTTTAATATTTTTTGTTCATGTTTACACTTATAATATTTTAGATAAACACATTCTAAGCACTTTAACATTGTTTTTGAGCCGTGAGATGGCATACAAGACTAGGGCTAAGTTTTATGTTTTATAATATTTAGCTAAGAACTTTAATATTTTTTGATATTCAATACTTTGTGCATTTTTATGGATTCTATTCATGTTTACACTTATAATATTTAGCTAAACACATTCTAAGGACTTTATTATCATTTTTGAGCCGCGAGATGAGATACAAGACTAGGGCTAATATTTTATAAAATTTAGCTAAAGACTTTAATATTTTTTGATATTTTGTTCATGTTTAAATTATGTTTACACTTATAAAATTTTAGATAAACACATTCTAAGGACTTTAATATTGATTTTGAGCCGTGAGATGTCATCCAAGTCTAGAGCTAATATTTTATAATATTTGGCTAAAAACAATAAATAAATTATCATTCAATACTATGAATAAAAACTTTGTTTTTTTTTATGTATTGTTAATAACATTCTAAGGACTGTAATATTGTTTTTGAGCCGCGAGATGGCTTCCAATTCGTGAGCAAACATTTTATAATATTTAGCTAAGGACTTTAGTATTTTTTGATATTCAATACTTTGTGCATTTTTATGGATTCTATTCATGTTTACACTTATAATATTTAGCTAAACACATTCTAAGGACTTTATTATCATTTTTGAGCCGTGAGATGACATACAGAACATGCGGCTAAGTTGTGTAATATTTAGCTTGAAACATTTTAAGGACTTTAATAATGTTTTTGAGCCGGGAGATGTCATCCAAGTCGATGGCTACTATTTTATAATATTTAGCTAAGGATTTTAATATTTTTTGATATTATCATCCAATACGATGAACAAATACTTTGTTTTTTTTTATGAATTGTTAGAAACATTCTGAGGACTTTAATAAGTGTTTTTGAGCCGTGAGATGACATACAGAACATGCGGCTAAGTTGTGTAATATTTAGCTTGAAACATTTTAAGGACTTTAATAATGTTTTTGAGCCGGGAAATGTCATCCAAGTCGCGGGCTAATATTTTATAATATTTAGCTAAACACTTTAATATTTTTTGATATTTGGTTCATGTTTTAATTATGTTTACACTTATAATATTTAGCTAAACACATTCTAAGGATTTTAACATTGTTTTTGAGCCGTAAGATGGCATACAAGTCTAGGGCTAAGTTTTTGTAATATTTAGCTTGAAACATGTTAAGGACTGTAATATCGTTTTTGAGCCGTGAGATGACATCCACCTCGAGGGCTAAGTGGTTATAATATTTAGCTAAGGACTTTTTAATAATTTTTCTGATATTATCATACAATACGATGAACAAATGCTTTGTGTTTTTTAGTTATTTTTAGACTTTGATTTTTTTATGTATTGTTCTAAGGACATTCTAAGGACTTTAATATTTTTGTTAAGGCGTGAGATGACATCCCAGGACTAGGGCCAAATATATTATCATCCAATACCATAAACAAAGACTTTGTTTTTATTATGTATTGTTGGAAACATTCGACGGACTGTAATATTTTTCTTGAGCCGTGAGATGCATCAAAGACTATGTTTTTATAATATATAGCTAAACACATTTTAAGCAGTTTAATATTGTTTTTTAGCCGTGAGATGTGACATCCAAGTCGTGGGCTAAGTTTTTATAATATTTAGCTAGAAACATTAAATATATTATCATCCAATACTATGAACAAAGACTTTGTTTTTTTATTTATAGTTAGATACAATATTTAGCTAAACACATTTTAAGGACTTTCATATTGTTTTTGAGCCGTGAGATGACATACTAGGACTAGGGCTAGGTTTTTATAATATTTAGCTAGAAACATTAAATATATTATCATACAATACGATGAACAAATACTTGTGTTTTTTATGTTTATGTTCATGTTTAAAGCAAATTATGTTTACACTTATAATAGTTAGCTAGAAACATTCTAAGGACTTTAATATTAATTTTGAGCCGGGAGATGACATACAAGACTAGGGCTAATATTTTATAATATTTAGATAAGCACTTTAATATTTTTTGATATTATCATTTTTGGATATGATGAACAAATACTTCGTGTTTTTTATGTTTATGTTCATGTTTAAATTAAATTATGTTTACACTTATAATATTTAGCTAGAAACATTCTAAGGACCATAATATTGCTTTTGAGCCGTGAGATGACATCCTAGACTAGGCGGCTAAATATATTATCATCCTATTCTATGAATAAAGACTTTCATTTTTTTTGTATGTATTGTTAGAAACATTCTAAGAACTTTAATAATGTTTTTGAGCCGTGAGATGAAATGCAAGTTGAGGGCTAGTTTTTTATAATATTTAGCTAGAAACATTAAATATATTATCATATACTATGAATAAAGACTTTGTGTTTTTTTTACGTAAGAAACATTCTAAGACTATGAATAAAGACTTTGTATCTTTTTTATGTATTGTTAGAAACATTCTAAGGACTTTAATATTTCTCTTTAGCTGTGAGATGACATCGAGGGGCTAAGTTATTATAATATTTAGCTATAAGGACTTTCATATTGTTTTTGAGCCGCGAGATGACATTCAAGACTAGGGCGAAGATTTTATAATATTCAGCTAGAAACATTAAATATATTATCATCCAATATATGAACAAAGACATGTTAGAAACATTCTAAGGACTTCTATATTGTTTTTTTAGCCGTGAGATGACATCCAAGTCGACGGTTAATATTTTTTATAATATTTAGCTAGAAACATTAAATATATTATCATCCAATACGATGAACAAATGCTTTGTGAATTTTTATGTATTTTGTTCATGTTTAAATTAAATTATCTTTACACTTATAATATTTCGTGAGATGACATACAAGACTAGGGCAAATATGTTATAATATTTAGCTACAAACATTAAATGAATTATCATTCAATACTATGAATAAAGACTTTTTTTATGTATTGTTAGAAACATTCTAAGGACCTTAATATTGTTTTTGAGTCATGAGATGACATCCCAGGACTAGGTCCAACTATATTATTATACAATGCGATGAACAAATACTTTGTGTTTTCTATGTTACTGTTTAAATTAAATTATGTTAAAAATTATAAAATTTAGCTAAACACATTCTAAGGACTGTAATATTGTTTTTGAGCCGTGAGATGATATACAGGACATGCTGCTAAGTTGTGTAAAATTTAGCTAGAAACATTAAATATATTATTATCGAATACTATGAATAAAGACTTTGTTTTTTTTATGTATTATTAGAAATATTCTAAGGAAGTGAATATTTTTGTTGAGCCGCGATATGACATACAAGACTAGGGCTAAGATTTTATAATATTTAGCTAAAGACTTTAATATTTTTTGATATTATCATACAATACGATGAACAAATACTTTGTGTTTTTTTTTATGTTCATGTTTAAATTAAATTATGTTTGCACTTATAATATTTAGCTGGGGCTAAGTTTGTATAATATTTAGCTACAAACATTAAATATATTATCATCCTATACTATGAATAAAGACTTTATGTATTGTTAGAAACATTCTAAGGACTTTAATATTTTTGTTGAGCCGGTGGATGACATACAGGACATGCGGGTAAGTTGGCTAGAAACATTAAATATATTATCATCCAATACTATGAACATGTATTGTTTCACTTTTTTATGTGTATTAATACTAGTATACTATGTTTTTCATGTTTTAATGCGTGTGTGTATTCTGTATTTTTTACTTTTTTAAGTTTAGTACTACTATGTTTTATGTATTATTTCATTTTTTTTTCATGTTTTAATACTTGTGTTTTTTGTAATTTTACTTTTATGTTTAGTACTAGTTTGTGTTAAAACTGGTATGTTTAATACTTGTGTTTTTTGTATTTTTTTACTTTTTACATGTAGCAAGGCAGTTAACCCAGGACCAAACTTTGTAGCATCGTACGTGTGAACAGTAGTACGTTGACATGTCCAAATTAATCCTTTAGGAGTGCTTGGCTTAAGCAAATTGCAACAAATTGGCTTTGGAATGTCTTGTAACACATGAAGTGATACCTCCACGAATACCGGATTCAATCATAAGATGTTTATCATAATCGGTCAATAGTTCCAATTTTACTTGTGTATATTTCAAACAGGCGTCAAATACCAACCCAGGCGTTGTGAATTACCAACTTGGATCAATGCTGTAAATAGATTCACACACATTTCTAAACTGTTCAACTATGTCGCTTAAAAGAATTATGTCTGTTGTTAAATACAATTCTGGGTAATCTCTAAGTGTTTGTATATTGAAAGCGGTCCAGACTTGAAACTTCATATCATATAAACTAAATATACAAAGATCTACAACCTATGTTTTAAAAGCTTACACACGTTCGTCAAAATACCCACTTCTGGATAGCGAACTAGTCGGTTCCCCTGAGCTCCGAAGAGAATCAGAGGGTCTCCTCCTAGCCACTTACACATAGGCATGCTGCGAGGACTTAATTGGATTTGAGAAGAATAGCTAACTAGTCGGTTCCTCTGAGCTCCGAAGAGAATCAGAGGGTCTCCTCCTAGACATAGGACTTAATTGGATTTGAAAAAATAGAAATTAAACTTACCCCGAGTGTTGTGATAGACGAACAAAAGCTGGATTTGTAATGTACATTACTCCACTATTAAATGAGGTCCCCACCAGTTAAACAAAACACCCACTTGTTAGAAATACAAAAGCTAATAATAAACGATGAACCATCCGGTGTGTGTGTGTGTTATATATAAAAATAAGATTATAAATTTTATTGAAATAATTTTAACACATAATAAGATAAAATATAAAATAATTATTGGATTTGAAAAAATAGAAATTAAACTTACCCTGAGTGTTGTGAAGACGAACAAAGCTGGAATTGTAATGTACATTACTCCACTATTAAATGAGGTCCCCACCAAACACCCACGTGTTAGAAATACAAAGCTAAGTAATAAACGATGAACATCCGGTGTGTGTGTGTATATATAAAAATAAGATTATAAATTTTATTGAAATAATTTTAACACATAATAAGATAAAATATAAAATAATTATTGGATTTGAAAAAATAGAAATTAAACTTACCCTGAGTGTTGTGAAGACGAACAAAGCTGGAATTGTAATGTATATTACTCCACTATTAAATGAGGTCCCCACCAAACATCCACTTGTTAGAAATACGATAAAGACATACTGCCTGTATACTGCCTTTGTCGGCTTGATAAAATGAAAATAGAGTGAATCATATATGTTATATTGATTTTTATATTGCTGTTAGCACTTTTCATCGATTTATAATTTATATTAGTTTAAACTAAGATAATTCATTTTTTTAATGCAATTCTTTCTTTTATTTTACTTTAACATAAACAATTTCTTTTATTTTTAAATAATGAACTTCTTTATACAATTAGTTATATCTATGGATAGTATTTAATATGATATATTTCTCTTAATATAATTTTCCTTTTATTTTCACAATATATTTCTTTATACAATTTATCTGTTCTCAATATGATTCTTTATTTTATTTTATTTTTCCCATAATTGCTATTACTACTACACTAATAATATATTTTAGTATTTGATTGTTCATTTGATTGTATGATTTTACATTTTCTAGTTTTTTAATTTGTGTGGTACAATTTTTATTTGTTTTATATCAGTCATCTGGATTTCAGATTGATTATAAACTTTTACACAATAAAATTTATAATCTTATTTTCATATATACACACACACACACACACACCGGATGTTCATCGTTTATTACTTAGCTTTGTATTTCTAACAAGTGGGTGTTTGGTGGGGACCTCATTTAATAGTGGAGTAATATACATTACAATTCCAGCTTTGTTCGTCTTCACAACACTCAGGGTAAGTTTAATTTCTATTTTTTCAAATCCAATTAAGTCCTATGTCTAGGAGGAGACCCTCTGATTCTCTTCGGTGCTCAGAGGAACCGACTAGTTAGCTATTCTTCTCAAATCCAATCAAGTCCTCGCACCATGCCTATGTGTAAGTGGCTAGCAGGAGAGCCTCTGATTCTCTTCGGAGCTCAGGGGAACCGACTAGTTCGCTATCCAGAAATGGGTATTTTGACGAACGTGTGTAAGCTAGGGCGCTCGGCAAAGTTCCAATAGGCCCCGATAAAACGCTGCACAAGTAGGATAAATATTGTCGAATCCGCTTTGCGGTCGCTGGATGCGGTACAATCAGGCAGGTGCATAGGATGATGGATTTTGTTTTTGTTTTTACATGGGCAAGTGCATAGGATGATGGATTTTTTTTGTTTTTACATGTAAGAATTGTCTTTGGCCTAAAAAAAATCTGGTGTGAAACACTCACACAACTTTCTTTTACTCCAGTTTTCAAAATTATAATTGACTAATGTCAATTATTACTATAATTAGTTTGTGTTTCCACCGACGGTCTGTGACCATGGTTGGTGTCTTTGGAAGTTCAATTATTTCTTTTTTCATTATTTGTTTTGTATATTATTTGTAATAAAGACTATTAATAATAATATAGTTTGTGTACCAAATTTAATGAAATTCGTCGAAAAATGAAAAAAACTTTTCAGTAAAAGCGCACTTCCGGTTTACTAATTTTGTCATAAAACTTGGAATTTTGGCCATCTATTTAATTTTGTTTGGATGATAGAATTGTATAATCAACTATGATATCACTTTAGAGAAGCTGTAACCCCAACCCTCCGCTAAAAATGGCGTTAAAAGGAATTTTCCCAAAGTAATGTTTTAAAACATAGGTTGTAGATCTTTGTATATTTAGTTTATATGATATGAAGTTTCAAGTCTGGACCGCTTTCAATATACAAACACTTAGAGATTACCCAGAATTGTATTTAACAACAAACATAATTCTTTTAAGCGACATAGTTGAACAGTTTAGAAATGTGTGTGAATCTATTTACAGCATTGATCCAAGTTGGTAATTCACAACGCCTGGGTTGGTATTTGACGCCTGTTTGAAATATACACAAGTAAAATTGGAACTATTGACCGATTATGATAAACATCTTATGATTGAATCCGGTATTCGTGGAGGTATCACTTCATGTGTTACAAGACATTCCAAAGCCAATTTGTTGCAATTTGCTCAAGCCAAGCACTCCTAAAGGATTAATTGGACATGTCAATGTACTACTGTTCACACTTACGAAGCTACAAAGTTTGGTCCTGGGTTAACTGCCTTGCTACATGTAAAAAGTAAAAAAATACAAAAAACATAAGTATTAAACACACCTGTTTTAACACAAACTAGTACTAAACATAAAAGTAAAATTACAAAAAACACAAGTATTAAAACATGAAAAAAAAATGAAATAATACATAAAACATAGTAGTACTAAACTTAAAAAAGTAAAAAATACAGAATACACACACGCATTAAAACATGAAAAACATAGTATACTAGTATTAATACACATAAAAAAGTGAAACAATACATGTTCATAGTATTGGATGATAATATATTTAATGTTTCTAGCCAACTTACCCGCATGTCCTGTATGTCATCTACCGGCTCAACAAAAATATTAAAGTCCTTAGAATGTTTCTAACAATACATAAAGTCTTTATTCATAGTATAGGATGATAATATATTTAATGTTTGTAGCTAAATATTATACAAACTTAGCCCCAGCTAAATATTATAAGTGTAAACATAATTTAATTTAAACATGAACATAAAAAAAAACACAAAGTATTTGTTTATCGTATTGTAGGATAATATCAAAAAATATTAAAGTCTTTAGCTAAATATTATAAAATCTTAGCCCTAGTCTTGTATGTCATATCGCGGCTCAACAAAAATATTCACTTCCTTAGAATATTTCTAATAATACATAAAAAAAACAAAGTCTTTATTCATAGTATTCGATAATAATATATTTAATGTTTCTAGCTAAATTTTACACAACTTAGCAGCATGTCCTGTATGTCATCTCACGGCTCAAAAACAATATTAATGTCCTTAGAATGTTTCAAGCTAAATATTACAAAAACTTAGCCCTAGTCTTGTATGCCATCTTACGGCTCAAAAACAATGTTAAAATCCTTAGAATGTGTTTAGCTAAATATTATAAGTGTAAACATGAACCAAATATCAAAAAATATTAAAGTGTTTAGCTAAACATTATAAAATGTTTGCTCACGACTTGGAAGCCATCTCGCGGCTCAAAAACAATATTACAGTCTTTAGAATGTTATTAACAATACATAAAAAAAAAACAAAGTCTTTATTCATAGTATTGAATGATAATTTATTTAATGTTTTTAGCTAAATATTATAAAATATTAGCCCTAAACTTGGATGACATCTCACGGCTCAAAATCAATATTAAAGTCCTTAGAATGTGTTTATCTAAAATATTATAAGTGTAAACATAATTTAAACATGAACAAAATATCAAAAAATATTAAAGTCTTTAGCTAAATTTTATAAAATATTAGCCCTAGTCTTGTATCTCATCTCGCGGCTCAAAAATGATAATAAAGTCCTTAGAATGTGTTTAGCTAAATATTATAAGTGTAAACATGAATAGAATCCATAAAAATGCACAAAGTATTGAATATCAAAAAATATTAAAGTCCTTAGCTAAATATTATAAAACATAAAACTTAGCCCTAGTCTTGTATGCCATCTCACGGCTCAAAAACAATCTTAAAGTCCTTAGAATGTGTTTAGCTAAAATATTATAAGTGTAAACATGAACAAAATATAAAAAAATATTAAAGTGTTTAGCTAAATTTTATAAAATATTAGCCCTAGTCTTGTATGCCATCTCACGGTTCAAAAACATTATTAAAGTCCTTAGAATGTGTTTAGCTAAAATATTATAAGTGTAAACATGAACAAAATATCAAAAAATATTAAAGTGTTTAGCTAAATATTATAAAATAGTAGCCCTCTACTTGGATGACAGTTCACGGCTCAAAAACAATGTTAAAGTGCTTAGAATGAGTTTATCTAAAATATTATAAGTGTAAACATGAACAAAAAATATTAAAGTGTTTAGCTAAATATTATAAAATAGTAGCCCTCGACTTGGATGACAGTTCACGGCTCAAAAACATTATTAAAGTCCTTAAAATGTTTCAAGCTAAATATTATAAAACATAGCCGCAGGTCAGGCATGCCCATCTCGCGGCTAACAAATATTTTTTTTACCTTAGACTGTTTTCAAGCTAGATTTTTCAAAACGTAGCCGCATGTCTCGCATGCCATCTCCCGGCTCAAAAATATTTTTTTTCCTTGGTTAAAAATCAGATGGGGGTCTCATCGTACTTTTGTAGCCGCGCGCCAGACCCCTGCCTTCGGGCGTAAATTCATAAGTGCCTGAGGCTCAAAAAAAATGGCCCTAGAATCCGCAAATTATATCTACTTATATAATGAATATTGTGTTTTTAGATATGGCAATTTTTACTTGTTTTACCTTATGTCATATAATTACATTCTTTTTTTATTTTTATGTCTTAAGATGTTGTTTAATATAACTTATATTTATTTTTCACCTTATTCTCACATAATTAGTTTTTGCTATATATCATGTTGTTAAATAACACCCAAATAAATTATTAAAGAAATTATTTATTTTTTGTTCCCCCACCCCACCATATATATCAATTGTCTATCAATTATTAAAAGATATGTTAAATGCCCTATAATCACCTAATGTGAAAGAAATGTTAAACTACCTTGTTTTATTTCCTCGCGAGGGGTATATATGACATTTTACAACTATGAACTAAGTGACCGCTTTGGTCAGATATGTCAATTTTTACTTGTTTTACCTTATTGTCATATAATTACATTCTTTTTTTATTTTTATGTCTTAAGATGTTTTAAATAAACCATTTGTTTTACTTATACCTCAATTAGTTTGCTATATATAATGAATATTGTGTTTTAGATATGTCAATTTTTACTTGGTTTATTGCCACATATTCGGCATTAGTTTGCAACTGTTTTAACATTTTTATGTCTTAAGATGAATAATAAATACATTAATATGTCAATTTTTGTTTTATTTTCACCCACATAGTTTGCTTGTTGTTTTGTAACTTATTTATGTCTTAAGATGTTGTCTAATAATAGTATGCCATTTTGTATTATTTTTTTTTTTCACCCCTTACCCATATAACGTTCTAATATTATTTGTGTCTAAGATGTTATTCACTAAATGCCATGTAATTACATCAATAGAGGTGTTTATTCAATCACCATGAGCTATACACCAACTTAAAAGGTATGTAAAATTTACCTCAGCCTATGTATGTTTAAAATGTTAGGTTAAGTAATTGCATCAAAGGGGTTATTTATTAAAGATATGTTAATATATTTGGTTTGTTAGACTTACATACCTGCGGCGTTTATGATATATCAATTAGGTTGTTTTTTTTTACCTTATTCCAACACAAAGAATCACCATTATGTGACTCACACTCAATCTATGCTATTAATATTTTGGTGGAAGGGATTGCAGATATGTTAATTAACTTGTCTCCTTATTCTAGTTTTTAACTTAATTAGTTTGCTATATAATGTTTTTTTAATGTTGTGTTTTAGATATGCCACATATTCACCATTAGTTTGCTTGTTGTTTTGCAACTTATTTATTTTTTGTCTCCCACCCACATTGGTAATAATGTTTATTGTGTAGATATATCAATTGTCTATCAATTATTAAAAGATATGTTAAAAATGCCCTATAATCACCTATAATTGTTGTTAACTAATGTGAAATAATAAAAAAGATATGTTCCCAAGGGTCAAATACTTATATATGATAATTTACTACTATGAACTAAGTGACCGCTTTGGTCTAGTGGTTTGCATTGCCGTCTTCTGACTCAACAATTAAGGTTCGATTCCAGGTTAAACAACTATTTTATTTAATTATTTATAATTTATTTATATTTATAATTTAATTATTTATAATTTAATTTATATTTATAATTTAATATATAATTTGTAATTTAATCGTCTTCGAATTGAATGATGGGATGACGTCATCGATTAAGCTCATTGATTTGGATGAGTTCTTAAATTAAGGTCATCAGATTGGATGATGGCAGCAGCGCTCTTGTAACCCCCAAGACTAGTAACATAGCCCCTGTGCCAGCTCTCTCCTAACTACCCTACTGAGGTTTTGTTGTTGCGTCATGCCGTATGAAAACATGTGTGGAATCCTTGAGGTACGGATGAATAAATGGGTTTTTGTTGGCGTGGTGTTGTGCTGGTATTGGTTTTAATGTTGACATGTATTCTTTTAACTGTTGCACAAATGTTACCATATTAGTAGTTGGCTGTGTGTTTTCGAACATATCGGCTGGGAGTTTAATAGAACTTCCATAGGTCATTTCTGCTGCAGTGACATCCGATTCAGGAATGATGTAAGACCTGAGACCTAGTAGAACAAGCGGGAGTCGAGAAATCCAGTCTTCAGTAAGTTGTGCTCTGAGAGCGGACTTCAACTGACGATGCCAGCGTTCTATCTTGCCATTTGCAGCTGGATGGTATGCTGTTGTTTTAATGTGATGAATGCCGAAACTTTCAGTGAGGGATTTGAATAATTGGCATTCGAACTGACGTCCTCGATCAGTAGTTATATATTGTGGAAGTCCGAAGCGAGAAATCCAAGCGAACAAAATAGCTTCTGCTACTGCTTCAGCTGTGATGTCATTAATTGGAATGGCTTCTGGCCAGCGTGTAAATCGATCAATGATTGTCACTAGGTAGCGGAATCCTCTTGCAGGTGGCAGTGGTCCTACTATATCGATGTGTATGTGAGAAAATCTGGCTGCGATAGGCGGATATTGGCCGATGGTTGTTGTTGTGTGTCGCCAGGTTTTTGAGCGTTGGCAGGGTACGCAAGAAGTTGCCCATAAGCAAACATCGTTTTTGAGTGATGGCCATATGAAGCGTCGGCTTATCAGATCGATAGATCCTTTCACTCCTGGATGTGCTAAGTTATGAAGGGAATTAAATATCGCAAATCTATATGGCTGCGGTATATATGGTCGTAGGTTTTCTGTGGAAGAGTCGCAGATTAGATGATTGCCATCCGTCAGAGGATGCTTTTGAATTCTAATGGACACGTAGGAGAGTTTCTGAGACTTGTGAGTTCGTCATCTGTACTTTGTGACTTGGCAATCTCTTCCGTTGAAAATGTCGAAGGTAATGTGATAGAGGCGATGCGGGAACAAACGTCAGCGGCTATGTTCTCTCGACCTTTGGTGTATCGGATGTCTGTTGTGAACTGGCTAATGAAAGTTGTCTGCCGCAGTTGCCTTGGTGAGGCCTTTTCTGGTTTCTGCTGAAAGACATATATTAAAGGCTTGTGATCAGTGTAAATAGGGAAGTCGCGTCCTTCCAGCATGTATCGAAAATGTTTGGCAGCGGAATAGGCTGCTAACAATTCGCGATCGTAAGCTGAGTATTTCTGTTGTGTTGCGTCCAATTTCTTTGAAAAGAATACGAGAGGTTCTAGTTTGCCTTCCTTAATTTGGTGAAGGGAAGCGCCTATAGCGTAGTCTGATGCGCCCACATTAAAGTCAATGGCGCATCTGCAGTGGGATGATGAATTAATGTTGAATTAGCAAGTGCCATTTTGAGTTTATCTCTCTTTAACAAACGAGGGAAATTCTTTAAAATGTGGGCATATTTTTGATTAGATGGCACTGTGTGTAGAGAGTCGATATGTTTTACCTGTTGTATCGCACATGTGGTAGAGAGACCAGTTACATTATCGACTAATCTGCGTCGAACCAGATCAATCATGAGTCCGAAATTCTTTATCAAATCTGCTCCAATTATAGGTGTGCTTTCATCAGCGACAATAAAATTCCAGACAAATTTTCTTCTGAGCCCCAAGTCGAGGTGTAATTATTTTTCGCCGTAGGTATTTATTATTGAACCGTTTGCGGCATATAACTTCCTTACGCATAGTTTTTCTTTGTCGCGCTGCAGGCACTACAGATACATCTGCACCTTTATCAATAAGAAATTTTATTCGCGATGTGCGGTCATGAACAAAGAGGCGGCTAAATTTAGGGCTCCCATCGTTTGCCGCCGTCAACGGGGAGCACGGGAGTTTACCTAGTTGCTAGTAGTTGAATTTTGAGCACAGGGGGTCGTGCATTTATTTGCTTTTTTCCCAAACTTCCGGTGATACCAACAGATTGTACTCTCCGAACAATGTGGAGGAGTTTTAGATCTGGATCTGTATCTTGTGTTTGCCTCGAATCTGTTAATTGACAGAGTTAATTGTGCAATCTGATTTTCCAATTTAGATATTCTGTCGTTATTTGTTTCAAGAGGTGTTTTCTCTTGCGCTGCGTATATGTTAGGGCCGGGTATTGACACTTCGATTATCTTATCTGCCATTACGGCTAGGCTATCTAACGTGTCGTTACATGAAACAAATATAGTACGCACTGTTATGGGGAGATGTTGAATAAAAATAGTTCGTAAGAACTCATCGTTGACTTGTGAACCAGCAAGGATTCTCATTTGTCTAAGTAATTGAGATGGCTTTCTATCACACAGTTCGATTTCTGTTAATAATTTGTTAACTTTACGCCCTTCGGATTCTTCAAACTCTGATATTAATCTGTTTTTTAAATATGTTAAAGGGGTTATCTGAAAGAGGTTTGCACAGAAAATCTGAAATTACCAATGTCGGCGATGTCGGCTTCTAAGGAACCTAGAACATAATTAAATTTTGTTACCTCAGAGGTGATGCCAGCTGTAATAAATTGTGTCTCTATTCTAATAAACCATGCCTTCACTGTTTTTCTCCAGAGAGGAGGAATTTTTACCGAAATATGGGCTAACTCCGCCTTGATTGGTTGTTGTTCGGCGTTTGATGGTGAATCGTTTTTCTCTTCTGTCTTCATCACGTCGGTTTCACCAATATGGAGGTTCACCAATGTGGGTGTGTTCGCTAATGTGAAAATTGCTGGTGGGGTGATGATGAAACAAAGTTAGTCACCTTAGCTCCACTGATTCACCAAAATGCACCTTTATTAGAAAGATAGTAAATTGTACAAGTGAAAACAGGTTGTATAAATATGCACAGCACTTGAGTGATAAAAAAAGAAAGTTCACGTATACTTGCACAAGTAGAGAATATAACAACTAGAAGGTAACAAGGGTGTGGCAACGCGCGAACTCTGGTACTGGATGGCAGTGCCGCCAGCCACAGTAGTTAATTATATTTGAATAACAGAAAATTTACCTTTCTTTAAACAAATCATTAGACATGGTCTTCACTTTTCCCTAGGTTTACTAATGTTTCTAAAATCGCAATCATAATATGCCGCAATGTTGAAAACCTAGTATTGGAAGAAGTCAGCCAAGTTTTAGAGAAGCCCAATATATCTATTCCAAGTAGATGTTAAGTTTCGAAGTTGACAAATTAAACAGAATGTTAATTCCATGAATATTCCAGAATCCAAACCCAATAGTTGAGTGATCAGAATTATATATTTCATTTCTTATTTCTTTTTAGCAGGGAGCTTCGGTAATAAAAAATGGTTTAACCGAACTTTTGATCCATCAAATTTATCCATATCTTTTATCTTCATATTCGGAGTCAAGATAAAATCTGCCAGCTGAATAATGACATACAGACTTCTCAATATCCTGTTCAGTGATTATTACAATTCTGGGAATTCCCTCTTCTTTTTCTATATAATTTTTTTTTTTTTTTTACGGCGCGTCAACATCTATGATCATTGGCGCACGGAGTCTTCTCAGTGCACTGCCGGCCTTCTAACACATTGTTCTCTCGTTACTGACAACACTTCCATTACCGGACAGTGAGCTGTAGAGGCTCCTAGGAAGAATAAATCTAGAATAAAGCTCGAACCCAGGTCCTCCGCGTGGGAGTCCATTGCGCTAACCACTTAGCTATTTTAGAAAACTTTTTAAACAATGTATTGAATAGAAAATGTTTTTTTGTACAAATATAATTCATTTTGAAGTGGTTTATTTAATTAATTAATTTATTTTTTTTTAGAGCCAATGACAAACTATTAGATAGCAATGGAAATGTAATACGTAAATTCATCTGTTGTCAAGTTTATATGAAAAGACCAAACTCTCAAAAAATGGACATCTCCTTCGATGGGCATGGCTATCCGTTGCTTACAACAGACAGAATGTTGATTGCAATGCAATCTTATTCTTACTCAAAAAACTGCATAACCTTCGAAGGCATCTCATTTTCCGGAGGTAGAGTCCAGCTGTGGAAAATCAGTAGTACTCTATATTCAAGTATTTTAATTATATCATTGGATTAGACATATGCTTAAAATGAAGAGGGTGGTTAGATTTAAATCATACTTAATACGTACCAAAACAATTAATATAACACCGCATGTACCTTTATTAGTATATCTAATTTTACTAATAATATTCCATTATAGTTGCCATTATAGTATTCCTAATTTGTAATCGAACTGTTTTTGGTAGAATTCGTTTTTAAATCAACAGTGAACATAATTGTAAACAAAATATTGTAATAAATTTCTAATAAAGAATTAGATAATGAATTTTGTAATAAAAGTTTGATAAATCAGATTATTTTCTGGCGCATATATATATATAGAAAATATTTAATTTTTTTTTTTTTACTTCCATAATATTAACATTGTATTCTTGTCAACTTTTTTAAACTCATACTTATAGATGTGGGTAAAAACATTATATCTCATTACACAATTACTTTTAATATTCATTTATTACTGTAAGATTGTTTTCGCTGTCGTATTAAAATTTCGAAAAGAACATTTTGCCGAAAATATTTTGAAGTCCTATGAAGTATGAAAAAAAATGATTTTGAAAAATTGTATGTTATAACAACTCACCTGGTGGGGTGCTATTATATGTAATAGATTTCTTGCAGTTAGGATTTATTAGTAAGGATAATAAGATCCGTTCCTACAGAATAAATATCACGGGTTTGTGGTTAACTAGGATTCGTGATCTGCAAATAAAATACACCCAGTAAATGTCAAAGCACACTTAGTAAAATGTTACATATATTCTGAAAAGCATATATACAGTAAATGGTTGCTATGACCAATCTGTTCGCTCAGGGAGTGACACAGATTGTCAATCGTCGCTCGTCGAGTAGAGTGGCCTGGCCCTCTTCCTAGCGCACACTACTGATATAGTGATCGTTGTATGAACAAACGGCCTGGCTCTCCTGCCTAGCGCAGATGTCCTGAAACGGTGATCGCTGGATGAGCACACGGCCTGGCTCACTTGCCTAGCGCAGATGCTCTGTGAAGTCAGTTAAGGGCCTGCCTAGCTACCGCCAAAACTATTAGAAAAGGTTCTAATCGCTGAGTACTTCTCGACTATTCTGGCCCTGGGTAGCCCTTTATATACGATTCTGAGGTGGTAGGGATGGTGTCCAGTAGGCGGGTCTAGTCGGTGAAAGTTCTCCCCTCTGTAGTGTGGAGTAGGAGAGTCCTAGTGTAGTGGGGTGTGCCTCCCTAGTGAAGGTCCCCTTGGTGCAAACCTGGTGGCCGGGCGGAGAACTGTTGTTACAATTTGTCTATGAAGAAAATAACTCCAAACTATAATTATATTTTAGCCACCATAGCAATATTTTTTAATAAACAGTTCCAATATACTTTAGGTGGATAGGATTTAGGGCGGTATGATGGGTTTATGTTAAGTATAGTAGTTCGTTTGATTATTAACTTACTGTTATTGGGAATTATAATTCTATTTAGCCAGGTATTGAATTTATCATGCTGCTAATACTTTGTTTTATATATATGACAGATTTTTACTACGACTTTTTAGCAAAATAATTAGACTAAGTTTTTCATGAATTACGTCTCTAAAAGTGTTGAATGCTGGTAGCATTTCAATATAATTAGGATTGCAACATCATTACATGTGATGGAGTTATTAATGAAAAAACCAAACTTACTAGGTCTGCTTTTAGTGCACATTTAACAGCATTACCCTTTCGAAAGTAGAAAAAAATATTTACGAGCTTGAAAATGTCAGAAAAGAAGGCTCTGGAATTCGTAATATGGACCAGGGTATATTAGAATTTCTTATGAGTGCAGAAACTTACGAAAATGGTTCCACCCCGCTCTGCCAGGCAAAGTGTCGTGCGTGGGCGCCAATTAAAGTATTGATGCCATCCCAGCTCGAGTGACAAAAGAAGATAAACAGACTTAAAGGATGTGCGGCTAGTGGTCATAAGCGTTCGATGCGCCCTAAAAAATTGAAAAAAAAAAGCTCACTATATTAACTGGAGACACTCGTTGCTAGGGAAACAATGTAGCAATTGGGGAGTTTTCTGGCTCTATAAAGTTTCAGTTTTTTTTATTTATTGAAATATTGTAGTTTTAATTATGTGAACTATATAATATGAGCTTTAGAGGATCAAACTACTTTCTCCAAAAAAAAAAATAAAATTTAGTTTTCGGGAAAATAAAACAACAAAAATAAAAGAGGGAAGGAAAACCAAGAAACGTTTAAGTGGATGCAACCATTCATGGCCCTGGATGGAATTCGTTCAATCTACAAATTTGAGGTTCCTTTTCTAATGCGGAATGGACCAAAGGGTTGGAAAAGCGCAACCAGACGGAACCTCTGTGTTTCACAGATGGATTGCAGAAGTGGACCCGGAGAGTGTGGAATGCGCCGAGGTATTTCCTAATTCTGCATCCCCTAATTTAGAAGCGTCTGGGCAGGCATTGCAGTCTGAGGATTTCGCCATTAAAATCTGTGCTGAGGAGAACTTGCGTACTCCCAATGCAAACTGCAATTAACAAGTTTAATTGTCTTCATTGCTCTCGTCGTGCATAGACACTTGCTTTTACTACCTTAGAACAGTGATAGAACAGAGAAGCATCAGAGCTAGCACAACTAGAAGCTGCCCCAAAGTAGCGGTATTATCACCCTTCATGTGGAGCCAAGTAGACGAACTTATCTGCTAGTTTACCGGTCTCGACATATCCTGTTAGGGATATGTCGATGATATCGTCATAGTTGCCAGGGAAAAGTTAAAAAAAAAACCTATGTGATATAATACAAAGCGGTATAGATATCACTAGTAGTTGTGTCTCTCTGTAGGGTTCAGAATAGATCAAACGAAAATCACGATTTCTTAATCTTACACCCTCTACCTGGAGATGGAAACGGGGCCTTCCTCAGTATCTTCAGAGAAGGCACGAGGGGACATGGGCTGGGCTTCAGGATCTGGTATTGCCTTTTGCGGCCCCCTATTTTGGAATCTCCCTAGAGATGGCATGACTAGAAAGTATAGCTTCGTCAAAAGTATTTCTTCGAAGCTAAGTAAGAAAAAGGAGTGGAGCAAGGGATCCGCTCTATCTAGTATTAACAAGCATGCCATTAATTGGTATACAGATGGATCTAAGGCCCTCGAGGAAACTAGGGCGGGGATGTTTAGGAGCGCTTCCTTGGGCGGGGCCCAATTGGAAGGAGCGCTCAGTTTAAACTTGATAGAAGCTATCGGAATCAGGAGATAGCATCCTATCCGATAGCCAGGCTGCCACTACTTATCTTTTGTGTAATCAGTTCTGAGATAGTTTGGAAATGCTTAGGCAAACTTAATGACTAGGGCAGAGATAATAAGGTTAAGCTATTTTGGGTGGCGGGAGATGTGAGGTGGAAGGCATTGAAATGGCCAAATTTCTGGCAAAGGAAGGCGTTGCATCTCCTCTCCTAAGGCCTGAACATTTTTGCGGAGTAAGCGACAAGTTCCGACCCTTGGAGAAACTTATGAAGGAGGAGGTGGTGAAAAGAACTCGCCTCTGGAACACCCTCCCAACAATGAGGCAGGCAACCATTTCTCTAAACTGCGTTTTACATGTAATACAAATTTCGTCTAATGAAACTTTAAGTTCATTTCATTTCCAGAAATGTAAAATGAAAGGCATCCAAGGGCTGCAAAACTTATTTTCATATTTTAATCAAAAATGGAGTAAAAAGAAAAAAAACTTATGCCATAAATCGGCATCAAAATAAAAGAGCACATTGTATGTGTTTGTTAAAGGGACTTTGCGTTCAATTTCATAATTAGTAATTTATTAAAACAACTTTGTTACAAGGTAAATAAATAAATTAATTAAGTTTAATTTACAATGAATTTAGATACTACAGTACGCTTCCCTTTGAAGTTACTATTCCTCTTTTAAATAATTATTAAATTTTAATGTTAACATTATTAGTATAGGTCTAGAACTCTATTCATCTGCCTGAGATTATACATTAGGACCTCCTGGGTTTTGAGGAGAATCATACAGATAAATAACGGAAATTATTGTGGTTGTATTAGCAGAGCTAGAAAGCATCAGAGATATTTTTCTTGATAGCCTGTCTCATTTTGTAATCATTTTGTAAGTTTCGGCGATAGCACAGACTTGCACGGAGAAAAATCAGTTTATAAACTGTTTGGAAGTTTAATTGTTATACTTTGAAAATAGGAACAATATTTATTCACAAAGGACCATTGCATCAGTTGTTGATTATTGTGTAACGTAGTTGAATTATACTATCTTACGATCATTCATTTCATTTCATTGATGTTTCCATTTTTAAAGAAACTATGAATATAGTACCTTTTAAATTTTTTTGTTGTTTTTTTTTTGTTTTGTTTATTTATATTTACAATCTGTAACAACAGTACAATAAGTAAATGTGGTCTAAGATACATGTGGCTTGAAGGCTTGATTTTAAAATTGAAAGCAACATATAGTCAGGTAGAGAGAACCTCTTCTAAACCTATTTAGCCACTTCTAACAGTATATAAACTAATTTGTTTAGTGCAAGTGCGTGTTATCGCACAGTTTTATCAAGATATCCTGATGATGGGCTAACGCCCGAAACAGATAGATGATCACAAAATGAAGCAGGCTATCAAGGAAAATATCTCTGATACAATTTCCTTAAACTTGATATACAAAATACACAAAGTATCACTTCACTTTTGTCGGAAATATTTTTTCGAATAATAGATTTCAAGAGTTTGGAAAACGCTCCCTCAAGTGTCGTTTTTAGTTTAAGTTCTCACAGTTATACATATAAAATTGGGTCAATTAAAATTTATTAAAAATTCCAAGTTCGCAACAAATTTTTAAATAATAGCTATGTAAATTGCAAGTGTGAGTGATTTTTTTTAATTTACACTACTATTTACTCAACAAGAAGGTGTTTGTATCTGTTCGGACAGCCAGGCTGCGGTGAAAGCGCTGAGTTAATGTGCCTTCACATCCAGGTTGGTGTTAGAATGTTCTAAAAGACTAGAAGCGCTTTCTTCTCTGAAGGATGTACTTCTAGTCTGGGTGCCAGGTCACACGGAAATTTTTGGGAATGAGGAGGTGGATAGGTTTGCCAAATTATGCGCCTCTCTTCCTTTCATTGGCCCCGAGCCTGCTGTTAGCGCGTCTTCTGGCACATGTCTGTCAGGCTTCCAGACATGGACAGCTTCACACCATTCATCCTTATGGATGAGCTCAGTTGGTTTTCGGCAGTCCAAAATGCTCATCGGGGGTCCGGACAAGGCCATTAGTGAGACGTTGCTGTGTTTGCACGGAGCGCTCTCAGCCATCTGGTTGGATCTCTTACTGGACACTGTGGTTTAAGGAGACATCTCTATATAATGGGGCTCATGCTGGATCCATTTTGTAGAGTCTGCGAGACAGAGGAGGAAACACCCATCCATCTTATGACTGATTGCTTGGGTTGTGAGGAAATTAGGTTCAGGACCTTTGGTCGGAATAGGATGTCTGTGGAAGGGCTTAGTCTATTTTCGCTTAAGGTTACTGTCCGATTTATTCGGACTGCGATGAATCTTAAATGGGTTAGATTCGGGTCTGGATTTTGGTTATAGATCCGGTTTGTTGTTGTTTTTCTTGGGGCAGCTACATGGGCCTAGTGAGGCTTTGGATAGCGTAGGGTTTCCCTCCCAACAGATAAAAAATAATAAAATAATACCCAACAAGAAAACCTAACGACAGCTGGCCTAACATATATAAATCGAACCTGTATTATTTCTATAACTACTTGAGGTGGAGTGCTGGATATTCCTCCCTCATGGATCATAGCCTGAAGTAAAACTAATATATATACATTTCACTCTAATTTACACTTAACATTACGCAATTATTCAGAACAAACATACCAATAAATACGCTCATACTAATAAATACTTCCAAGCAAATAAATACATACACACATTAAAAAAAGTGGACACTTAGACTATATATGCTTGGCATTAAATTTAATTTCGGATGGTGCTCCTACTCAATATTCTTTGCACCCTAAACAGAACTAAACCTAAAGTAACATATTTATACTATTTACATTACATTCTTTCGTGCGCATTATACAAATATCGTATCTTTTAACTGTATTTAACCAAACATCATAAGTTGTTAACCTTATAATACCTTTAATTGTATATAATTAGTATTACTGTCAATTTTCCCATTGTTAAATCCATTGTTAAAAATCACATCATTGTCAAATTTTCAATTTATTGCAATCGTATCAAACCGTGATCTTTAAACTATGTATATAAAATTAACACGGTAAAAAACATTCATAAATTGTAACATAATTCAAGTAAAATGCACACTAACTAACTTAAATTAAAAAAAAAATAGGGCATGCTCGCACAACGACGTAAATCTACGAAGATGCAACTGCAACATCCGCCCCCGCAACAAATTTTTTCATGATGAAAAAATTTTTCACCGGGGAGGGGATGATGTAATGACATAGCAATGTCAATATAACAAAAGGAAAGAATAATTTATAACTAGTGGCCCCATAGCCGGCCGCTGCCATTTCAATACAAAGGTATCAAAGATAAGCACCGATAAAGCCGTGTCTATTGAACAGAAGCCACCTGGTCTTTGAAAGTCGCCGATGGGCGACCAAATCTGGCCACTGACCTGAATCACTGGTCGCCGACCTAACCAAGGTCGCACAAGTTCGCACGCTACTAGAGATGTCTTAGTGTGAGAACTTACTTACACTCTTGACTGTGTGTGAGTAAGACTAATATAAACCGCCCCACTGGAAGAGGGGATCATTAAATCGTCATCATTATACCAGTAGCCACATCATTATATCAGTATCATTTTACAGCAGCAGTTATACTTGAGTTCCGAGCGCGTCCCTATACAAGGTTTTACTTATAATTATTTTCATAGTTGCGCATATTAGTTTATTTATTATAATCATTTTAAATTATTTGTTATTTAACTCTTAAAATTATTTATTCACTTTTGTCAAATCATATTAATTGTAGTTACCATTAGGCTCATTCAAATTATTGTTAAAATACATTCTATTTTTATAAATTCAGTGTTAGTAATTCAAGCAATAACTCTCTAAACTAACTTCCGCCTAATAAATCCCTCTTCAAGACATCTAACTTTATACCTCAGGAATCACGACAGTTGATCCACTACATTGGCATAAATTTATTTTATTATAAATTTATTACAGTTTAATTCAAATTGTTATAGTTAACTTTACATAAGCATAAGAGGTACTTGTATATGTGCACCTATGGCAAATAAGAGTTAAACATTTACATTGCTGTCGGGAGGAAAGCGCGATTAAACACGTATAATATTTTCAATATTATTCAAAAATTCCTTATAAATATCTAGAAATCAATGTTTGAATGTTTCAAATAAAAGGGTTATGTTTATTTTTGTGTAGGTATTATTTCAAGTTTAAATAAAATCTTGCAGCGATTTCAAAACAATTAAGAAATTATTGGAATAAAATAAAGTAATGTCTATTTTTTTTCAGGCGAGCTAAACGTCCAATTACGAAATTAGAAGTCGTGGATGGAGCGGGAGCACCTACTTTATTATTAACATTTTGTGAAACCATTAAAAAACTTAGGCGTTATACGCGTGGATTCGAACTGAGGACCTCCCACTTACAAGTCCATGCTTATAACCATAACACCAACAACAGCTCCTAACTAACGGAATATCTACTCTGTGAAGTTGGGTTTCCGGCTAACAGATTTTCGTAAAATATGAAATTATAGCATTATTACTTAATATTAAAAAAAATGGTGTTAGAACCATAACGTGCTGTTCCAAGAATACACAATAAATCAATTATTCTGGAAAAGAAATTTAAAAAAAAAAACGTTGGTGCCATTTTTTCGAGTAACTTATGAGAAACAGAAATTTCCATTTCCTAGCAAAATCAGGTAGATGGATTTTGAACGAAAGTAGTCGTACCTAAACAGAATAGAAATTTGAACTCTTGTAATTTCTTATTTTTGAGATATATTGTTTACATAAAAACAAAGAAAGATCATTGACAATTAATAATAATAATAATAATAATAATTATTATTATTATTATTATTATTATAGCAATACATGTATTTCCGATAACTATTAAATTTGGGAATTTTAGAGTAGATCCTGTAGAGTTAAAATTGGCTCTTTGTTGTGTTTATTACTTTCTCTTACTCCTAGTAAGAGGAAGTATTGTAATCGTGTCGAATTTTCAATATCAAGTTTTCACCGGAAATATCCGTTTTTAAGATCCGTTTTTAAGATCCGTTTTTGAGGTTAGGTTTTCATCTAAAAACAAGTGGTTTTTAGCAAATGGACTCTGTGTGTGTGTGTGTGTGTGTGTGTACAGCTCAAAAACGAAAAAACCGTAGAAAGTTGAAACTTGATATTCCGTTTAGGTATCACCATGGCATCTGACAGTTGGTAATCTGTCAAAATTCCTCAACCGGAAGTTGCTTTACTTGTTGTTTTTTTTTTTTTTTTACTTTTTGTGTTTTTCTCAAAAAACGGGGCTCCGACGATTATCTTTAAACTTGGTATATCAACTACACATATAGAGAGCTACATCTTTTATTTGTAATGTTTCTCTGGGAAAATTCATTTAAGGCCTGCTATTGGGGGGGGGGGAGGTGAGGTTAGGTTTTCATCTAAAGTGCTATTTCAGTTTATTAAACAATTTTATCACCTAAATAATGTTAATTAGAATTGAATATGTTGATGAAATTCTGAATTTCACAGAAAATCGGATAACCGGAAGTGCGTTTACATCACCACTTTACTAAATAATTTTTTTACACTTTTTCGCGATTTTCTCAAAAATTACTCCGACGATTTTCTTGAAACTTTTTATATAAACTAAACATACAAAGTCCTAAAACTTTTATTCAAAAACATTTCTCTAGAAAAATTCATTTAAGGGCACTTTTGGAGGAGGGGTGGGGTTATGTTTTTCTCTAAAGTGCTACCATAGTTGGATATACAATTCTATCATCCAAACAAAATTAATTAGAAATAAATATATGGCCTAAATTCTGAGTTTCTGTAAAATTAGTAAACCGGAAGTGCGCTTTTATTGAACAGTTGTTTCAGTTTTCGACGAATTTCATTAAATTTGGTACACAAACTATAAAATTTGTCAATTATAATTTTGGGAATTGGAATAAGAGAAAGTTGTGTGAGTGTTTCACACCAGATTTTTTTTTTAGTTAAAAATTAGCAAATTTGGTTGAAATATTGTGAAATTGCTCTTTTTGCATATTTCAGTGATTAGTGTGTTCCCTGTTTCTAATTTTGTATAATTATCTCGTAATAAAGAAGAAAATTGAGTACATTTTCAAGAAGAAATGACCAATGAGGAATGTCTAATGAAGAGTTGGAGCAAGGGTTGAAAGGAGCGGTGGGAACGTTGATGTTAGACTAAGGATAGAGTCCGTTGATAAGAAATTCACAAATGATTTAATAACTGATATAAATAAAGCTGCTGAAATTATAAAGCAATTTCTTCTTCATTATGCGCCCAAAAAATAGAAATAAAATAAAATTTCTGAATAACTCAGTTAAAATTATTGAAAAAAAATCTGAGGTGAAATCTCACACAACTTTCTCTTACTCCTATTCTCAAAATTATAATTGACAAATTTTATAGTTTGTGTACCAAATTTAACGAAATTCGTCGAAAACTGAAACAACTTGTTCAGTAAAAGCGCGCTTTCGGTTTACTAAAATTCTTAAAAATTTGGAATTTTGGCCATCTATTTAATTTTAATTAATTTTGTATGGATGATAGAATTGTATAATCAACTATGATAGCACTTAAGATAAAAACATAACCCTATCCCTTCCCTAAAAGTGCCTTAAATGAATTTCCCCAGAAAAATGTTATAAATAAAAGTTATAGATCATTGCATTTTTGTTTATATACGAAGTTTCAAGAAAATCGTCGGAGCCATTTTTGAGGAAATTACGAAAAGTGAATAAATCATTTAGTAAAGTGGTAAAGTAAACGCACTTACGGTTATCCGATTTTTTCAAACTCGGAATTTCAACAACATATTTAATTCTAATTAAAATTATTTAGTTGTCAGAATTGTCTTATTAAGTGAAATAGCATTTTAAATAGAAACCTAACCCCACCACTCCCCCAATAGTGCCCTTAAATGCATTTTCCCACAGAAATATTTCAAATAAAAGTTGTAGCTCTTTGTATGTGTGGTTGGTTGATATTCCAAGTTTAAAGAAAATCGTTGGCTCAATACTGAGAAAATTGCAAAAAAAAAGTAAAAAAAAAAACTTGTAAACTGGTACTTCCGGTTGAGGAGTTTTGACAGATAACGTACTGTCAGATCCCATGGTCATCCGTGGATTTTCGTTTTTGAGCTATGCTGTTCACATAAATACATACACACACACACACACACACACAGAGACACACACACACACACACACACAGACCATTCGCTAATATCGAAAATTGGACGCGAATACTTGGAGTAAGAGAAAGTAAAAATATAGAATACCAAAATTTTAAAACTATAATAAAAGAATAAGATTTTAAAAGGTGAATCGAACCAGCTTATTGCTGATATAAATAACTTGGCACGGTCTAATTACTATAACGTTATCAATATTTTAAATATTAAAAATTCTGAAAATGAAGATGTAACGGAAATTGTTAAAAAACTTTTTTTAGAGCTGTTGGAATATCGGTATTTTGACGATAAAATTGATTTTTGCTATAGAAATAAAATTAAACAAGAATCTGTAATATCCTTCAATAATAATTACGAGGCTATTGGAGTAGCATATTTTCTACTCACTATTGCGAACGACTTCTTAAAATTCCACCTGTACAGAATAGAAGTGGTGGAATCCATAATATGTCCTTTATATAATGTATCTGAGGAAATTATTGGAGCTTATAATAAACGATGAATTGCACTAGATACTGAAAAAGAGGAAGGCAACAATCACATAAGAGTCAAAATATACTGGACTGCTTCAAAAAATTGACAGAAATATCTGCAGTGACGTAGGATAAAAAAACAGCAAGCACAAAATTGCTTTTAAGGGATTTTAATAAATTAAATATATTATGATAAATATATTTTAAATAATTGAAAACTTAATAATTTCAAATTAACTTATTAAATTAAAAATATCTTTATTTTAGATATTTAATTTTGAGAAAATAATATGGATATTCGTAATATTATATACTTGTAAAATAGCAAGAGAGAATATTCTAAGCTGGCAAAGGTCACATTGTGACCTTAAAACTCTTAGCCATAAATAATTTCAGTATGATACATGTCACATATTAAAATCAAATTATTAAATAAACAAGAACTTTATCATATCTGATAATTTTACCTCAAGTGTTACACGGATGGTTCCAAAATGGATGGTAGCTCTGAAACTGCGGTTTACTTTGAGACAGATTATTTGATAATAAATCTTGGCTGAGGTTTATGCTACTTTTTCATTGCATTTCGAAAAAGTGGATATGTAGCTTTAATTTAAAAGGCGTTTGAATATGTTTGAATAGTCAAACTGCGTTGTAGGCATTACATTTCTGAGTCTTCATTTCCAAATTGGTAATAGAATATTCTAGAAGGTTGAAAGAACTATTTTCTTCCAAGAATGTTCATCTAGACTTGGTATCAGGTGGGGAAATGAAAAGATGAATAGGTTGGCCAAGTGCCCCTTTCTCCCAATTGGTCTAGAGTCTGCAGTTGACATATACTTTTCAAGATTTCAGAAATGTACACGTTACAGCTCCCATGCCTATCCATATGAGCTCGAAAGTTGTCGGCAGACTGTGATGTTCCTCGAGTGTTTGGGGAGGGCTAATAGTGAGTTATTGCTTTGTTTTTCATGGATCTCATATGTTTGGATACCTTACTGGTCATTGTTTTTTAAACAGATATCTTTACTTAAGGGCGATCATGCAAAGACTTCTTTCCTAAAGTTTGTGACAAAGTGGAAGAAACACTCATCATTTTTTTGAAACCTCATCTTCTTATAAAATGTGATTCTGGAACTTTGATCGGAACAGTATTAGCACAAGAACGTACAATTTTTCTCCTTGGGTTATTTGTCTGATTTGTTCCTTTTGCTGTGAATCTTAGGTCTGGATTTTTGTTCTAGGCCCGGCTTGTTGTTTTTTTCTTTACGTAAGCTATATGAACCCACAAGGGGTTTTGGAGAGCAAATGAGTTGATCTCTCTCGTTAGATGAACAAGAATTAACAATAATGTTACCATACACCAGTTCATATGTATATAAACTTGGATGATTGCAATATTTTAGAAAGGATTCTCTAAAAACGATTTGCAGTCCGGTACTTGATTCCAGATTGTAAGAAGTATTTATCCAGGTAAGGGAGGTTTTCATATTTTAGTTTCTTAAGCTTCTTTTTTTTTTTTTTAAATTTTGTAGTAGAAATATTTTAATATTAGTTAATGTTTTGAAAATTACAGAATTCAATGATCTAAATAACATTTGTGTTGCAAATGTCAATGACCAAGTAGCATTTTTTTAAACCTAGAAGTATTCATTAAAAAAAAACTGTAATTCTTCTGATGAAAGCCAGGTCACAAAACAAAATAAACAGTAATTAGTCACTGTAGTTAACACATGTTACCCTCAGTTATAAAGAGTACGAGGTTCAGAATATTCAATTCTATATTAAGATTCAAGATAATATGATACAATTTTAAATCTTCACATTATTATTGCTTTCAATTAGCAAATAGATCTCCAAGTATATCTTAATATTATGTAAAGTGCCCCACTTTAAAGGAAAACTACACATTGTAGTTCCCTCCAAAAACTGGATAAATATTTGTTAAGTGATAATATCAAATATTCTCCTTTTTATTAGTAATATGAAAGAGGTTTTCAGACTGAACGGTGCTTTCGGTATTAATTTAAAACCTGATTATTATATTTTTCTACTTAAGTGTGGTGACGACTTAGTAAGTATTGCCGTTTCTCTAACAGATACACAAAATAAAATGTAATTACTTCATAAATATTGCCAAGGTAACAACATGAAAGTAAATATGAGTAAGACAAAACTTCTTAAAATGTACAGAGGCAGACTTAAATAGTCTGAAAGTCTGTTTTTTGCTCTGCAGCCTATAAGGTCCTTACCTGCTTAGTAATTAACTTCCAGATACTTCTGTCCTGAAATTTCCATCTCCACTGACTTACTCCCAACTTTTTAATGTCATCCTCCACTTCGTGAAGCCACTTCCTTCTAGGTCTTTTTTTCTGCCTTCTGGTCGATTCTCGTACAGCTTTTTAACTTCACATTCCTTATCAATTCTCTCTAGACGTCCTAGCCATTACAATCTTTTAGCTTTCACCTAAGCTTTCACCTACTGCCCAAAAATCTTTCTCAACACTCGCCTTTCCCATAATAGAAGCTGCTTGCTTTTGTTTTCATTCAGTATCCAGGTTTCATTAGTATACATTACTACTGGCTGGAAGACTGTTTTATAAATGTTTATTTTATGCTTTCCAGAAATATTCTTAGATTTCAGGATCTTAATAAACGCAAACATACATCTGATTCCGGCAGCCAATTCCGTCTTTTATTTCGCTTTTTATGTTACTATTCATAGCTCGTAAATTTTTAAACTCCGAAAGTTATATTACTATAATCATGAAGTATCAGGAGTATCAGAATGTAATTATCTCGGTTTACTAATTCAGATCTCAGAACTAAAATGGAAATTTTCTTTCATAAATATAAAGGCGCAGTAACAATAATTAACAATATAGTTACTAATATTAAACTGTCAAATATAAAATCAGGAACATAAATATGTAAAGTAAAGAAAAAAATTTAAATAAATATTTAATATATACTAACAACAGTATAGTTTCTTAAATACAACAATTTCTTCAAAAAAATTATTAATATTCAAAACAAACAAATCACAATCAGAAGATAATTTGTTGCAATAGTTTATTATTCGTGATAATGGACGAAAATTGGAATAGTTTGTTGCGTTGCAGGTTTTTGAAAACATTAATCTCTGACGAGTACTCTTCATAGATATATGAATATTAAGTTTACAGAGAGAATTCAGGGCAATTAACAAGATTAATTAGTACCTAAAATGCTAATCAAGATTTGTAGGAACTGTATGGTGATGCCCATGACGCCCAAGAAATCAAGTTAGGCCGTTTCAGATGCGCTGGTCAGGTGATCAAAATGGATGCTTTGTATTCAACAAATATGATACTCAATGGTTACATATAATTGTCCATTGACGGAGAGAGCAATCGAAAGACCACGGTTGTTATGGGTTGTTACATCTGCATTGCTTTGTGCGAGGAACTGGAGGAGAACTGCCCAAGAGAGAGATGTTTGGCGGAGACTTATTACGGACGCCAAGACTCACTAAAGGGCTGACGAGCCACGGATGTATATATGTATTTAGGAGCTTATAAACAAATATGCAATCACTGTTGAATCTTATTGCCTAGAGGTTGTAGTGCCAGACTTTTCACACTAATATCGTACGATGCAACATGATAAATACTATATTTTCCACACCAAATAAGACGAAGAAACCGTCTTTGAGCAACTTCAAGTTTGCCGACTAGGTTTGATTGGTATGAAGGATCATATTTGAGCAACAGCCGGACCATTTTTAATTAAGATGACTAATGGGCAGCTATTATTAAAGTGTTTAGTTGTTCTACTTATAAAATCGAGAGACTTGTTGGCTTTGCTTATAATCGAAGCGATATGAATGCCAAAAGAAAAGTTATAGTTGAAAATTATGCCAAGATCTCCAACATGTTCAACTCGATTTAAAAGAATGGAGAATAGTTTACAATCGTAATTTAAAGAATTTCATTTTCTATGAAAAGGCATTACCTTACATTTGTTTACATTGACAAAGGCTTATAACTCGGTCAGGTATTTTTAGAAAAACAATCAACGAATTGATTTCGAAATAAAAATGAAGAATGAAGAATGGAATATGTGGATATGGAAAATAAATTGAACAGTGGAAAAATGGATGAAATTAGGATTGGACCCACTTATGTTCCAAAGAAATTGTCAGTCGAACATATATGATACTTTAATTACAATATGTAAGGAAACAATGAAGTTAATAGGTATCATTGATATTTGCAAAATAATTAACGATGTTCTCATTTTGCTGCTTGTAAATATAAAAAAAAAAACTCTTAATACTTGTAATGATAACCAGGATACAAAAAAAAATAATCATAAATTAATCTCTAGACTTAACAGATGTTGCCTTTTCATGTAAAGGGCACTCTGGTTCTGAATTCAAATATTAAGTTTGTTACAGATAATATGCTAAAAACTTCAATTTATCTTTCACAATTATTGTTTATATTTCTTGCAGACTAAGCATTAAGATAAGGTATTAAATCCATTAAACATTTATCAGTAGAATAAAATTGACCAATTTACAATTCGATGATCGTCATGGATAACTGCCATTAATCATTTTTACTGTTAACATCAATTGCCGCTGGGCAGTTGATACTCGGAATCGTTTTCCCAGATTTCAGAAGCATAATTTTAATCATTTGCCTTGGGTTCTTCTGTTTATTAATTAATTTTGTTGTTTCATAATTATCATCATGATTACAAGAGATTAATGAATGATTTCATCTCTTACTACTTTTTTTGTTAAAAAGGGGAAAGATGTTTCACTCTTGATATCATATTGTAAATTTTAATAAGCAATCAAATAAAGAGAAAATAAAATTTGAAGAAGTATTGAGTGGAAAAGTATATTAAAGTAAGATGAGTAATTTTTAATTTTTGTAAACTTTATTTGTAGTAATGAACATTGAGAATGGAAAAATCTAGAAATAAACAAATCTTATTTGGAGATCATCCAACTGAATAGTAATAATAATTAGTTACATTTATGTAAACACTTTTAGGAAATTATATCATAAAACACATACAAAGGCTATTGCAGCAATATATGGTTGAACTTGGATTGTTTGGTACCCATCAAAGGTCATATGAAATTCAGGAGGGGCAGTTACCGCGACGTTGTACTAGCATCCAGTTACTTTACTGGGAAGGGAGCTGAAGTACCGCCAGTAGAGGTGCAAAAACTAGTGGAATGCCATGTGCGGCAGTGGAATAATGCACTACCACTACTTATCGGATGCGATGCTAATCCTTACAACAGTATTTGGGGCAGCAGGCAAGACAGCAAAAGGGGTTGAGTACCTTTTAAAATTCATCCTTTAATCAAACCCAGATATAATCAATAGGGGGAGGAGGCAAGCCCAAAATTGTAAGCAGGGTATGGGAATAAATATTGCATCTAACGATTAGAATTACAAGATTTGGGCAATTTATCGCTAATGGAAACAGCAAGCATACAGCACACTTTAATACAAATCTCCGCCTATTTACTTGAGAAATCTAATAACCAAGTAGAAATGTGAAGAAAGCTTATCCAACTACTTCCCAATATTTCAACAACAGAACCAACTCTTCAAATTCAGTAATAAACCTAATAAACACTCAACGTGCATTACCTTTGCTACCAAAATGCCGACTTCCATACATACAAACTAAGACGAGAAAAAGATTGGCCATAAAGTTCGAAAAATCTCTTTGGTGTATTAACCCATAACGATGCAACCGTTACCATAATTCAGATACAGAGGTATTTCTTGTATCGATTGCAAAGATATTTTTTGCCCTTCTTTTTGGCCGCCTCGACTTCTTTGTAACCTCCAACAATTTACTTTTGAGTCCCAAGCTCGATTTCGACTGAAGAGGTTCGGATAAGCCCTCGCTCTCTGATCATAGAATACTTATGTTCAATACAGAGGGTCTCAATGACGATTTGGAGGCACCATAGAAGGAAAAATTGGGATGAGTTCAATTTTCAAATTTGCGGATGTTTTTCTGAGCAAGATTGATTTTAAGAAAGCGCCGCAATGTCAACTGTAGTTCAAAGCAGAAAGTAGAAGATACCTATAATGATATTCGCCCACGGTGAAGCAAAGATTTGTCAAAAATTAAAGTCTGAAGTGCTCAGGCTCTTCAACAGAGTGAAGCGCATTGTTTAATCATTCAATTTTCCATCATTTTCTAGTAAATGGCTCCAACAATTTTCTGAAAACCGAGTATACTATTTACACTTGTGAATGTCTATCACTTTTATTTAAGCATTTCCCGGGAAACATGATTTCCTTTTTGGAAAGGGTACCCTAGGGAAGTTAGTGTAGTGGGATCAGATGTCTTGAAGAGGGTTATGATGCGATGAATAGTTGGGAGTTAGAGATTTTTGGAGAGTTGTTACTCGAAATATGAACTACTAATTTACGAAAATAGATATATATTTTAACAATAAGTTAAACGTTTGAAAAGATAAACTACAATAATTTAAAATGATTTAAATGGTAACTAGAATGCACAACTATAATTATTGATGAATAAATATATGTTAAAACCTTAGATAGGGACGCGCTCGTGATGTATGAACTGTATCGTAAGTGGCTGGTAGAATCCTGATGAATCGCTGATAAAATACTGAAGAATACTCATCCCCTCTTCCTGTGGAGAGACGTTTATGTTGGCATCACTCACAAATTGACAAGTGTGTAATTACGGGTCACACTAAAACATCTCTGCCGTGTGTTGACCCTAGGTCTTGAATAGGTCGGTGACCAGAGTGGCAACAGGTGATGGCTGTTATCAAAAGAATGTATCCAGGTGGTCTTTTGAGTGTTTGTTGACCCTTGCATATCGGCTAGGTGGCTTCTGTACACTGACCCTATAATGACCCTTTTCTTGCGTTAAGTGCAGTAAGAAAATGTTGAGCGAGTGTTTGTTTCAAATTAGATTTTATTCCTCCCACAGGATATCTTAAACTAGTTTCAAAATTTTGTAAATTTGATAGCATATAATATTCCTACTTATGATAATAAGAGAAAATAAAAATTGATTTAATTAAATGTAAACAAAATAAACAAGAATTGTTATTATGATACTGGCGTAATATCAGCTAAATATCTATCTATGTATACATTCATCTATTATGAATAAACGTGCTAGCAAATAAATGTCAGTATAATGGATTACCGTACGGTTATTTCAACAGAAATATCTTCAACACTGAAGTATTTGTACTCCGCATGATATTAACCAAGAGAAATATTTCTATCAGAGGTTATTGTATATCTGTAGTTCAAAATTCAAATAAAACTTTCTATCACAATATTTTATTGTATTCTCTATAATAATTATTGCTATAAGATGAATGTAACTGTAAAATTATTTGTAAACAAATTTCTTTGTCATAAAAATTAATCATTGGAGGAAATAAAGTAATGTAACCGATAAAGGAAACCGATAAAGTGTTTTATGTGTGAATTGAATCTTATAAAATATATTAACATTGTTAAACCTTTGGGAAAATTTCTAAAACATTTACCATTTTCCTCGATAATAAGTAAGAAATCTGAAACAACAGCCCGTTGGGTAAAATATTACTGCAACATTGTACTCTAGCGTTGAAAAATTGTAACAATAATCCCCACCCTTTATAAATTTTATATACTCACGCGTTCTCATTGTTATATTGTAAAGTTCTCTCTTATTTTCTTGTAGTTAGTTCTATTGTTCCATTAAAAAACACAGAAATTATTAAAAATTCTTTCTTTTGTTTTGTTTTCTTTGCTTTTATTCGCTACAAAAAATGTAAAACGAGAGTTTAGAATTTTTTTTTTTGTTTACTATATGTTCCAATATTTTAGTGCTGTATTTTAATTATTTATTCTTTACTAATTATTTGTCATTTTATACTTTTTAATTCAGTAAATTGGCAATCATATTTTATTTTTTTACTTACTAAGTTTTTGCTAACTGCTCAAAAAAAATGGGAATTAGCGATGACACAAATTTAACAAACTTTGCTAATGCTGATCCTATTGTTTCGATCACAAATAAAATGTTAAATGTTGACAAATTGCCAAAATAGAAAATAAAAAAAGTGAACTAATAAGTTATTTACGAATTCGAATTCTACAATAACAACACAAGTCTTCAGTTAAAACAGACTTCCACAACACCAGGGCTAAATGCGCATACTTACACCAAATCCCTTTGCTCCTTTACAGGATTAAAGGAATCAATGGAAACAGTAAGCACACAGCACACCTGAATACAAATCTACGCCTATTTACTAGAGAAATTTAATAACCAAGTAGAAATGTGTAGAGAGCTTAACCAACTACTTCCCAATAGTTTCAACAACAGAACCAACTCTTCAAATTCGGTAATAAACACATTCGTGCATTACCTTTGCAAACAAATTGCCGACTTCCATACATACAAACTAAAACAAGAAAAAGATTGGCCATAAAATTTGAAACATCTCTTTGGTATATTAACCCATAACGATGCAACAATTACCATAATTCAGATACAGAGGTATTTCTTGTATCGATGCAATTGCAAAGATATTTTTTGCCCTTCTCTTTCGCCGCCTCGATTTCTTTGTAACCTCTAACAATTTACTTTGTGAGTTCTAAGCTGGATTTCGTCGTGGCTACTCCAATTTGGACAATTTGTTTCTATTAACAAACCTAGTTAATTTGAGGATAATGCGAAGAGGGCAAAAATTGTTTTTTTTTTTTTTTTATCGATTTCAAGGATGCGTTTGACCGAGTTGACAGAAGGGCTTTAATACTCAAAGTGTATAATCTCGGTGTTTCTTCTAAATTTGATATTATTAAATCTGTGATGGATGCAAGAAATATAAAATATATTTAATTTGAAAAAAAATCAAAATTAAGAAGAATATTAACATTCCCTTGCAATAGGACAAGCCAGGTAGAAGAAGTCCAGGGAGAGTTCATGAACTTGATAGCATTGCTCTACCCCCTTCTTCTCACAGGGGAGGAATTGATCGAACAAAATTAGAAGACATTCTTTTCAAGACAGAGTTTGTTGTAGACGCCGAAGCAGAACAGTTGTTCTTCGCTCTCTTAGCATCAGTGCATAATAATAAGTTAATAATTTCTTGGCAAATAACTTGTAGTTATTATTTTAATAGAATATATTTATTGTTAACGGTGGTGACTACGTTCTCATTTCTGATACTTCACTCTCTTAAACATATATACTTACAAGCCCTTTTACAAAACCGCTCACGCCACAAGCCACTACAAACATACAACACAACATCAGAAAAACATTTCATTGGTGCCAGCTGTTTGGGATATATTGTCAACCAGAATCCACAAATTAACAAGTGCGTACAATTTTCAATTTATTGATTTAACGAATTATCCATCAGATCATTTTATTGCTTTTTCAATTATTTTCTTAATATCTTTAATATTTCCCATAATTAAATTTTTTTTGAATTTCATTTTTAAATTTTTGTAAATATACCACTGTACACCAATCCTTTGTGAATTTTGAATGTATGAGTGTTCTTAATAGATCGGAAATTGTAAAGATATTACGCGATAATAACCTTTCTGTTTGAGGCTATTTAATCCAATTACGCAGACGACTTGAAAAATATAATCATTCCCAAGGTAGTAATATTCTCTTGTTTCCAAAATGTACAAGATATGGGCATCGACGCGGCTGTAGAATATTTACTTGCTCAGCAACAATTAGCAAATCCTCCAGCCACATCTAACAATCAACCTCCTAGCCCCTTAAGAAATTTACAATTAATTAATAGTTTACCCACCTTCGATGGCGAAAATTCAGCCAGTGTTTCAGATTTCCTAGACCAAATTAGCAATTGCGCTGGCCTTTCTGGCTGGGACGACGCTGCAAAATTAGAAATACTAGCACTTAGGCCTTCAGGGTCTGTGAAAATATTTTATGATACGCAGAAAGCCGAATTACAACGCCAGGGTACAATCATAACATATCCTCTAATCTCAGAACGTCCTCTAACTAGATTTAGAAAAGAAAAGACCCTCTAGTCCTCTTACAGCAGATGACTAATATTCAGTCTCTACCCACAGAGTCTCCTAAAACCTTCGCGGATAGAATTAGAGATATCCAGACCGCCATTAGCCTAAAAGCTCAGGCTAACACAGTCGAGGCCTTTTATTCTATTTTAGACAAACTAGCCACTGATGCGTTCCTAAAGTCACTTCCTCAACCGCTTCGTAATAAGGTACGAACAAAGCTACCTCAAAAATTAGACGAAGCACTTTCTTATGCTAATGCTCTAAAAGAAGTACAGGCTTCGGAAACGAACCCTACAGTTTTCGCAGTCACCTCGAAAACTTCTAATCCTCGCACACCCCCATCTCCATGTAGTTTCTGCGGACAAATGCATTTCCACAGAGAATGCCCGCATCGAAATAAAAGTCAGAAACCACCATTAAATCCAACTACCACTCGTAGAGTTTTTAATGTAATAAAAACAGGCTTTGACGCCACTGTTCCGGTTCACATTTTGACGTGGACTGTACAAACAAATTTCAATCAAAAACCTCGCACTAACTTTGGCAAAATACCAATAATTTTAGTATTCTTAAAAATTTTAATCGCAGAGTATATAGTAATAATCGCTATAATGATAATAATCAATATTATAGTAATAACAATAATAATGCTCGACCCCCGTAGGGGGAAGTGGACTAGCCACTTCTTCAGGGATCTAGGCGTCCCTGCGGGCATCCTAGCCTAACAACATTACAATACACATTCATACTGACACCCTTGACACTACACACTACACATAGGACCTGCAGAGATAGTTGATGTGTGCTGCTACTTGGATACAGCGCACCCACAGGTAAACTTGAGCTCCTCAACACACACACTCACTTACACCTGAACACTCGACATTTTACAGACGAACACACACACTGCATGAACAAGGACACGCACTCGTTGAGAGCTCGGAGTATAAATATCTCTCCCTCGTGCTTGCCGGTACGAGGCTTTGGGCTGGGTGGAAAAGGGGATCCTAGGCGTTGAGGGAGACGACGACCTGCGGGCGTCCGATCCCAACACATGTCTTTGGCCTCGGCTTCACCCGAGAGCTCTACCTGGGGGTTAGCCCGACTCCAGGAAGGCTAGGGAATTCCGCCTCAGACGGGTTCCTAGGGTTAGGAAGGGGGCCACGGGGTCCCGGGTCAATACTTCGGTATTGGAACGTTGTCTTCCGTGGCACCTGACTATATCGGGGTGTGATGATCCATCCGGAAAGTAACCGGATCCATTTGAGCGTCCGTGGAGGCGGGACCACGCACCTCGACGAATTATTAATGATTAATATGGATAATCATTTAAATTTTTCTGGGCCTAGCCCACCAACTTCTTCCCTTTCAACCCATCCCCTCCCAATAACAAACAATCCATCTTCCTCTTTCCTTCCTTTACCTAATACCATTCCCATCACCTCATCTACTTCCCAACCAACTGGAATAAATGGCAACGAACAAGGCGCGGATATGGACTCTACGAAAGGAAAAAAACTGTCGGACTTGCAGATAACCCTGCAACCCTATAACCCCTCTTCCCCGCCGAGGAAGAAAGCCAGGGGCGGCAACCATGTTGGAAATGAAGAACGTATGAAGATATTTCTAAATCTGGATGAAGATAACTGGGGTAGATTTTTTGTTATTAGAAAGAAAGAAGGTACATTCACCAACGAATGCAGCTTCCAATTATTCAAATTTATAAAAAGTCATTTGGGCAGCGAATAACCGCACTACTAACCTAAATTTTGTTTAGGAAAACCCTCTTGTAAAACAACGGGCTTGCCAACTGGCAGGCCTGCTCTTTCCTCTCTGTGTACTTATCGTTGTTATTGAATATTTAATTATGTTGGCGACAATTTTTTTTTTATCGTACCTACCATTACAGAAACAATAAGGCAGACTAAAGTTTCTAATATAGAACTTTCAAAGTGGTTTATAACACTAAATTCCACTTAATGGACAGTAAAGGAGTTAAGCCATATTTTATAATCGTTTAATGGGATTAATCAACTTTTCATAACTTGGCCATTAACGCCTCTCAACCTTTTCATTACTTAATTTACAAATAGAAGTTATAACAAATACTGAACTAACTAAACATAGTTTTCAATTTTCCAATTTTAGAATGGAATCATATGTGAGTATAAAATAGTTTTCAAGAAGGATGACTGCATTATCAATATAAAACTAGTGTCAAAGTAACATTTCATACTGAGACCCAATACTTGCATGAAAACAGTTTCAAAGAAAAGTACAAATATAGGAGCTTTTTTTATTATTATTTTTTTTTTTATTTGTACAAATGGTCGATATTAAACTCTCTGAACTAGATAAAATTTTCTAGTGAATAAATCCATATATCACCAGCAATTTCGAATAAAATGAAAAATAAGAAGTGATTTCAACCAAAGCAATTTGAACATCACAGACGACTAAAAAAATATACAGAGACGTACCATGTGAATTAAAAGAAAAATAAATTGAGCTCTATTTTGATTTTTGCCATATTTCCAAGATAAAATGTACAATTTAATTATTTTAAAAGAATTTTATAATTGGTTAAACTGTCCACGATTAAAAACATTAATACTTAATTAATTACGTTTTAAAATTATTTTAAAACTTAACAATCGCGATAACGTTAAAATCGGGCATAAAATTTAAATTGAAATTTTCGTAACAATAATGCATACCACTATTGTTAGAGTGGATTGAGAGGTATTAAAAGGGCTATCCCATTCCTCTGATTAAACATTTCACTATAAAGTGCACCGGAAAAGGTGCATGTAGAATACTACATTAATTAAAATAAAAAAAATGGGTGAGGGAAAAAAACTGTCAATAAAATTCTAGCACATGAAATGTAGACTAGAAATTAAAAACAATAAACATGTCATATTTATGGTATAATAAAATTGCATGAAATAGAATAAAACAATAATTGAATGAAGTATAACATAAATAAAACCTAGTAAAATAATTAAAGATGATTTGTTTTTTAAACAAAGAACAGACAGAATTAATAGATGATTATGTTCTTTTCAAGTAAATGCACCAATAAGATAATAAATAAATGATTATTAAAGTTATAAATAAATAAATAAATGAAACAGAAACAAAAATTCAATCAGTTACTATATAAATAAATAAATTCCTATCAAAATAATTCTACTGATAAGAAAACTAAGAATTGAAAAATAGTACAATAGAAAACTGAAAAGGAAAATCTTATATACCGATAAAAAAAAAATGTAGAATTATGTTAAGTTGAAAATGCTGCGGGTACAGCAATAGATATGTGACAAAGAAATAAAAAAATACGTAAACGTTGAGATGAATGGAACTTGATGGCTTGGCCGTAGTCGCTCACTCTAGCACTGAGCAGCTCTGGTATTACTTATCAGTTATCAACCTACAAATTTCTGGTGCTGCACTCTATTGGCAGACAGTGCAAGCATCAACTAGATTTGATCTAGTTTGATGAATTGCATTCACGTTTTTTTATCCTGTTTTCTTCTTTTGAAGTTTTTCACCCTTTTGCAGTTCAGAAGTGTTGTAAATAACTCAACTGTAGAAAATCGAGATAAGTATTAATAAAACAGAAAAAAATAATCTTAATAATGCACTGACACCACCGATATGTTAACCCTTGGTGGGGTAACGAGCGACAATGTTCATTATAAACAATCATCGTTTAACATAGCAGTGGCGGCAGGTCCATCTGTACTCCGACACTTCAGCATACCCAGAAAATAACGACGATTACAATTTTTAAATTTATGCTATAAAATAATAACAAAACAATCTTAACATAACTATTATTTGAATAACATTAATAAGTATGTTTTTAATAAAGAATTATTTAGTCAAGGATTGCTTGATGTTGATGTTGACCAATTCATAGTGTCAAAAAATGGTCATATTCGATATTTCCTACAAGCTTTGTTTGCCTTAATACTGTGATCCAATTACTGCTAGATTAGCTGCTCGCTGGGCAGCGTTGATTGTAATTGAATTGCGATATTTATTATACGTTGTATAATAATAAAAAATATTTTTATTTTGTTCGTCAAACGTATTTATAATTTGTTTTTTTTTTTTTATAATTTTAGTTTGTACAGAATAGAAAAATACAATTTCATTTTGTTCAAGAAAACAGGTTTTCTTAAGATGGATGTTAGTGTTGAATATTTAAAATAAATTATAAATTTTCTCAATTGACATTACCCGAAAAAATTGAAATAATTACCAAAGTTCGTTTCATTCCTAACATTATAATTCAGCAAATATCAGTTAGTATATGATTGCTCAAATAAATAATTTTAATAAAAATGTTATTCCAAATATTTTTATTAAATGTGTAAGTGTTTTATTCCAATAAGAATGGAAACACTAATGAAAACTCGAAGAATGGATTTTATATTCAAATAATTTTTTTATATTTTTTTTTTTTACATTAGTTATTTGAAAAGTAATGATTTTTTTTTTTTTTTTTTGTATAACAGAAAATATCTTAAAAAATATGCATGTGAATTTATTTTTTATTAAATTGAGTTGAATTTAGATATGTTCCATTTTATTCATGCAGCCCCCCACCACCACCACCACCACTTACTAACTCCACGTGCCGTCACAGATTAGTTACAAACTTCATAATCTTTAAAACCTTTGCTTTGTTGACTAAAATAATTAACTATATAAAACTACCATCATAATTTTATGGTATAAACTGTTATTATTAATTTGTTTGTTTTGCCTCAATAATTATATGTTTTTTTTATTAGAGGTTGGTCAGGGTAGATAAACTTTAGTTTAAAGTATTCTTGCAAAAGTTTCGGAAATATATATTTCCTTCCTCAGGGCTACATGCAAAAAGGCAAATATTTTACAATGATAAGATTATAGTGAAATAATTAACTTATTGTCTTACGCTAAAAAAAAAAAAATGTAAAATGAAAAGCTAGATTATCTGACTTTTTTTTTGTGATTTTAATATTTCAATAGTATTTTAAATATATTTCAATATTTTGGTATAGTCTCACCTTGGTTTTGGGGTTAGGTCTCAAGAGAGGACAACCACTTATGTAAGATGTTTGGAATAATTTATTATAAGCTTTACTGGTTTCTGGTTTATGATCTTTCAGCAGAATTATATTTGCAGTAAGCTGGTCGATTGCAATTTTTTCTATCAAAAATGAAATTATTCAAAAGCAATAATAAATATTTTGGTACATAAAAAACTATATGTAAAGATTAATTTAACAAAAATAAATTTTCAAGTTTCTTATTGAGAAATGCAAACCGTCTTTTCTGTAGAAAATGAAGTATTTTCAATATTATGCAATTTAAGGTACTAACCTTTAGTTGAGCATAGTAACTTGTAATTCTGGGAACAGCAAATTATATTCTTCTTACCTGAAACCAAAATAATAGAAATATAAAACCAATTAAACTCATTTCTCTCCAATTATATTAATAAAATGCAGTCTCTATCCCAATAAATAGATGAAAGTATACTTTCATTTATTTTCAAATTTCAGCCGAAAATTTTCTTCCAATTTAGATCGTTTACAATTATTTATTTTCCTTCATAGTGCTGCATACCGGCTGAGGTTCTCTTCGGAATATGTGGCTGTGTGTCAATATGGTGTTACCGAGTCTCATTCTTCTCGCAAGGACAACTTCTTCTCGCCGTGACTCTCGATTTGAGGTTGACCATTTTTTTGTGGTACCATTGATATTCCTTAGTTTATTTGGCAGCTGCACTGACTGCCATTCCTTTTCCCAGTTGGAAAGATTTTGTTTTTTTAGAAAAGCTTTCCAATCGACTGCAGGGACACGTTCATCTCTACAAGACATTGATGCCGCTTCTTTAGCAGCTTTGTCGGCAGATTCGTTATCTCTTATCCCCACATAACCAGGAATCCAAATAAAGGAGATTTCTTTATTTTCTCGCAGGCATAGTTCCAAGAGCGTATGTATGCACTGAATCAACAAACTGTCGGAGTCCCGAATGCTTATCATCTCCAGTGAGCTCCTTGAATCGGAGCAAATAATATATTTCTTAGGTTCATTGTAGTTCCGAATAAGTTCTAAGGCTTTGTGCACAGCGAATAACTCGGCTGTAGATATGCTTGAGATATTGCTCAATGGGAAGTTGTACAGCCTCTCATTCATGACGAAAGCTGCTCCTTCCCCATTTATCGTCTTTGAACCGTCGGTGAATATTTTAATATAATTTTTATATTTAAGCAGTAGTCGCTCTTGTAGAAGGTTTTTGTACGTAGTTCGGAGTTTTACTTTTAATATATTTACCTAGTGTGCCGTCAAACTTAAGCCTGTTCAGTGTCCAAGGTTCTATTTTTGGAGAGATCGAACATCCAGGCAATGGGAATGGATACATGGTTTAGCGAACAGAAATTTTTAAAACGTATGCCCAAAGATAAAGTGCTTGTATTTTTCCTAGGGTATAAATGTTCAAATTGAAGATTGTAAATGACTTCATAGACGACATGATTTTTTTAACGGCAACAACCTTGACACATAGTTACACATCAGGATGTCCCTTCTAACTTGCAATGCTAGAATACTTCAGCTACTATACTTTCTATTGGACTTGTTCTCAGAGCTCCGAGTGACATGCGCAAACCCTCGTTATGGATAGTATTTATTAATTTAAATACCGAGTCTCTTGCAGACCCATAAATTTTACTACCGTAATCTAGTCTGCTACGAACAAAAGCTTTATAAAAATTTAATAAGGTGTGGCGATCGGCTCAACTTACAACTTTGATGGCATTAAATTTTTGGATGCACCTTTTGTTTCAAGTCTTGGATATGGGAGCGCCAACTTAGCTCTGAATCTAGAGTCACTCCCAGATACCTTACTTTGCCCGAACACGGTATAGTTCTGCCCGGTAGGTTTAAATTTATTGATGGCTGAACTTTTCGGAATCTATGAAAATGTACACGCATGCGCTCTTTATTGGTGAGAAGCGAAGAATCTCAATAATGTAATTATCCATTTCTTACAGTGAAAAGTCTATCAGCCGAGGGGGATTAATTAGCCTGGTGCTTTTCTGTAACGAGAAAACATTGCCAGAGACTTGCAGCGCAGTATGAGGTTCAAGAGAACACATCTGAGATGTTTCAGGTTGCAATGTATTGCACTAAACTCAATGCACTCATAATTTCAATATTGAATTAAAGTTTTAACTTGATTGTTTCTAAAATAAAATTATATTGAATTGCAATGATAATGTATTATATAAAATGCAATGATCTTTTAAATTGTTTTATTTTATTAAATCCTGAAAATTGGCCAGATGATATTTCTGCAATGTCTGGATTGAAGTTCGACTAAATTATCAAAATTGCAAAGTATAAAGTTTCCATCAACGAGATTGAAACTTGGTTGGTGACAGAAATTTAGAACATAAAATGATACCTAAACAGAATTTTAAGACCAAAAAATTACTTTGATACTGCAATTCATTTTTCTGTAAATAGTTGCTGAACCAATATTAATAGTCGTATGTATGTATTGCTACATAGCCAGGAGCGGTTTTATTTAGTTTAAGAAATATCTCAATTGGAACTGATTTAGATATTTAACTGCTACCACATTGTGGAGAATCCGTGAAACACTCAAACATCCAGTGAATCCAATCATTTCACTCCACATTGTCAACGTTCTCAATTACGTCTGAAATTTAACTCTCCACAAAGACCTCAATACCCCCTTCTTTAACGAGCTTTTTTGATCCACAATAACCTAGCGACTTATCCCAAGCATAAGCACTCTTCACATCTCTCCATCCTAACAATCTCCACGTCGCTTGAAATGATGTTGGTCCCGCGATCTATAATTAATCTCTATTCATACCCGGAGCCCCCGCAAGGGGTGTCTGTTGCATGCAGGCACTTGGGGAGCAGCGTCCCCACGGGTTACCACAGCTCAGTACACCATGCATACTCTCTAGAACAGTACACACCACATAGTACTCTAACACAAGCACATATACATTACGCGCCCTAGGGTTACCGCCCCTAGGAGACCTCCTCGGATGAGGAAGCACGTCTGGATGCTTTAAGGTAGCAGCCCTACCACCAGACTCGGTTGCTGTGGGCTAATCACCCGCACATCCTAAACTAACCGATTCCGAAACCTCGAAATAATAATGAAGCTGGATTGTCTTTAAGGAATAGACCTAGGCACCGTCAAATGGATTTTAACTTTGGATTCTGGAATATTCTATCCTTATTTAGACCTGGGGCGCTAAAAGTGCTCTTAAAGGAAATTACTATGTACAATCTAGACATAGTCGCCTTACAGGAAATACGATGGAATGGCAATGGAATTCTCGAGACCAAGGATTTTAACGTCTATTATAGCTGTCACTCTACGAACCATACTTTCGGCACTGGTTTTATAGTCAACCGGAGGGCCCGCGGCCTTGTACTCGACTTTAAGGCCTACAACCCAAGACTTATGCTGGATACGTGTTAAAGGAAAATTTTACAATTTTTCTTTTTTTAGTGCTCACGCCCCTACGGAGATATCCAATGAAGATGAAAAAGATATTTTTTACGAGCACCTGGAAATGGCTGTAGATAGCGCCCCTAAAGCTGATGTTAAGATAATCGCTGGCGATTTTAATGCAAAAGTCGGGCATGAGTACTGCCATATTCCTACAATCGGTTTGCATAGTCTGCACGACGAGAGCAATGATAATGGTTGTAGACTTATCAACTTCGCAGCATCTAAAGGACTTGTTGTGGGAACTACACTATTTCCTCATAAGAGAATACATAAAGCAACATGGACTTCACCGGACGGAAACACTGCTAAACAAATTGATCATTTATTGATAAGTTCAAGGCATCGATCTAACCTTTTAAATGTGAGAGCGTACCGAGGAGCAAACGCTGACTCGGATCATTATCTATCAATCGCGCGCATTAGAGGTACGATCTCTAACATTAGAACTCTAAGAGGCGAAGTTTATAAGAAAATAAATGTTAATAAACTGAAGGCTGAGGACTCCGCCCTTCAATATATGAACACTCTAGATAGGAATCTGGTCTCTGCAAATGTTGAAGTCACAACGGACCTAAATGAGCTTTGGTCAACTTGCAAAGGCGCTATAAACAACGCTGCTGAGGAGACCCTGGGATTCGAAGAAAAATTGCGCCGAAGTCCATGGTTTGACGCAGAATGCTTAGAGATGACTAATAAAAAAAATGAGGCCTATAAGTTGATGATTCAACGGAAAAGAACCAGAGCATCTACAGAGTACTACCGCTTGAAAAAAAGCTTCACAAAAGAAAGAAGAGGCAGTGCGAAAGCAAACAACTGGAGAACATTGAGAAGCACCGGAATAGAAATGAATGCAGAGAGTTCTTTCGCAAGATTAACAATGGGAGAAAGCCCTTCAAGCCGAGATTAGCAACATGTAAGAAGGAAGATGGATCGCTTCTCTCAAACAAGCCAGACATTCTTGACAGATGGAAAAGGCATTTTGATGGGCTACTGAACTCTAATATATGACTGCCTCAGGTGAGCTGAATCTTGCTGAAATCTCTGGTGATTGTGAGCCCCCTGACGAGGAGGAGATTGTAGAAGCTGTCTATAAACTGAAAAATAAGGCTCCGGAATAGACAACCTTCCTTCTGTGCTTTTTATAAATGGAGGCCCTGAACTTATTAAGGTCTTACAAAGCCTCCTACTTAATATCTGGGTTAAAGAAGAGATGCCTAAGGAATGGAATGAGGTTATTATCCTACCTATTCACAAGAAGGGAGACCAACTTGAATGCAGTAATTATAGAGGCATATCCCTACTACGGCAGCGTACAAAATACTTTCAAACATCCTCTTCCAACGACTGCAACCCCATGTCGAAGAAATCCTGGGACGTTATCAATGTGGTTTTAGAACGGATAAATCGACAATAGACCAGATCTTTAGTCTGAGATTGATCCTAGAGAAGGGCAGAGAATTCCAGCTAAACACCTACCATCTGTTCGTAGACTTTAAATTAGCCTACGATAGTATAAATAGGAGCCAGCTTTATCAGGCAATGGTAGACCTCAACATTCCAGCTAAGCTAGTGCGCCTTGTCGCTATGACTATGTCTTCTGTCATCTGTGCTGTGCGTGTTCAGTCGGAAATGTCAGGAAACTTCCAAGTGTCTAATGGGTTAAAGCAGGGTGATGCGTTGTTCAACCTGGCTTTAGAGTGGGTTATTAGAAAATCCGGAATACAAACCACCGGAACTATATTCCATAAATCCGTAGAACTCCTGGCGTATGCTGATGACATAGACATCATGGGAAGATCTGCCGATGCTGGAGAAGTGCTTTCATTGAAATAGAAAAAGCTGGCAGATGCATGGGCCTTCTAATAAACGAGAGTAAAACAAAATTTCTCACAAATGATGAAAGGTTTGAAGGCTCTTTTAGAGTTGGCAGCTATTGCTTTGAGAAAGTCGACAGCTTTGTCTACCTGGGATATTTAGTAACTGCTGGCACTAATGTTTCAAATGAGATCAGCAGGAGGATTGTATCCGCCAACATGTGTTATTTCGGTCTCAATGTGCATATGAGAAGCAAGATGCTGACAGGGCAACCAAGTTAAGAATTTATAAAACTCTTATTCGCCCTGTCCTGGTGAATGCCTCCGAAACGTGGACCATCACAAAAACAGATGAACAGCGCCTGTTAATTTTCGAAAGGAAAATACTGCGAAAAATCTTTGGCCCAATACGTGAGAAAACCACTTGGCGTCGTAGAACAAGCTGTATGCTTTGATGAAGGAGCTGAATAAAGCTGAACACTTAACCTGGATAAAGCTGAACAGGCTTAGATGGGCTGGACACGTTGCGAGATTGGGGCAGGAAGAAATTCCATACAAGCCCCTGGCCGCAAGAGGAGGATTGGGAGACCGAAACTGAGGTGGTTGGATAGCGTGACGCAGGATGCCAGGCAGCTACTGCGTACTAGGAACCGGATGGCGGCTGCAAGAGAGAGGGACGACTGGCGGAATAAGATCGAGGAGGCCAAGACCCAACTAACAGGGTTGTAGTGCTACTGATGATGATAATGATTCATACCCAGAGAGTTCCAGCAATAGAGAGCTCCTCTCAATACGCTTCTCTGATTATGGCAATTGAATCCTAGAGGATTCCGTGCATAATCTGTGACATGTATTTTACATTTATATGATATATATAACATAGATATTTACAGCTTGTAAATGAAATGAAATTAAATATTTTTAAAAAAAAGTAATTTAATCATGAAAAAGTTTTGTATACAAATGAAAATTATAGAAAGTCCAGGGCCGTGGGTACCAGGTCACGTGGGAATTTTTGAGAATGTGGAAGTGGATGGCTCCAAATTGGGAGCCTCTTTCCCTTTCATTGAACCCTAACCTGCTGTTGGTGTGTCTTTTGGCACATGTCTGTCAGGCTTCCAATCATGGACAGCCAAACAGCACTCAACTTTATGGATGGGTACAGTAGGTTGTCGGCAGTCTAAAATGCTCATTGGGGGTCCGGGCAGGGCTTAAGTGAAGGGGTCTGAGACTTTCACGGACCTCCCTCAGGTATCTGGTGGTTTCTTCAATGGGCATTGTGGTTTAAGGAGACATCTCTATACAATGGGGCTCATGCTTGACCCCTTTTGTAGTCTGTGAAACGGAGGAGGAAACACCCATACATCTCATGACAGATTGTTTGGGTTTTTTGTTTTTGTTTTTTTATCCAACGCCCTCGTCGTTGGCCTTCTCGGCCATTCGACTCCTCGCAGCCCAGTATAGTGTAGCTTGGTTCTTCAGAGACGATTCTTGTAAGCCACTTCTCACGTTCTGCAACGCCGCACATGTAAGTAAGTGGTCCGCATGCATTTCTGCCATCTGGCACAATGAGCAAATGGGCCACACCAACCACACCAATTCTATGTAAGTGTTTATTCAAGTAGTCATGTCCAGTGTCTAATCTGAAGCATGCTACAGCGCACTGCCTAGGCAAGTTACTAGGCAGTCAGGTTTGGGGGTCGCACAATGGAGTCCATCGCTTGCCCTCTGAACATCGCCGGAGTGAAATCCTTTTATTAGGCTGCTGCATATTGCTGCTTGCTTTGGCTAGTGTGTCCGCCGACTCATTGCGAGGTATATCAGTGGCTCGGGATCCACTGCAACAGTAAATTTCTTGCCTGTCGGATGAGACCGTCGACTAGGAACTTGCAGCATTCCACGGTTTCATTGCCACTGATGCCAGGGTTAGCGATGGCTAGAATTGCTCCCTGGGAGTCAACAAACAAAACAATCTTAGCCCAATGTTCCTTGGCAACTGCCTTGAGAGCAAGCTTAATCGCAGTCACTTCCCCATCAAAATTAGAGGCCAGTCTGCTAACGGGTACGGTAAGCTGAAATGCATGACAGAAAACATCAGCTCCCGCATTACACGAAGCACTGGCAACCAAACCATCTGTGTAAACGTGAGTCCATTCCGAGGGAGGGTACCAAACCTGAATGGTTTCCATTGCGATAGCTTTCATGATCAAAGGCGGAGTCACATCTTTAATTACTTCTTCAATCAGCTATGTTCTACATGAGGGGAGCCGTCTAAATATTCAATTCGAATTACCAGGAAGCAACTGCGGCAGAGCAGTGCTCATACCTAACTGGGCGCTGAGTTCGCTGACCCGATGTGTAAAGCTGTCTTATGTTTTTACCCTTTTCCCAACTTCAGTGCCCTGTGTCCAATATTCATTACCAGATCTTATCATTCATTCATAAATTAAGACTGCTACCTTAGAAAGTCTAATATGCAGGGGTTCCATTTGTGTCTGTGCTTCCATAGCAGCTGTTGGCGTAGAACGTGGACACCCAGTTTTGAACGTAGGGCTGAGTTTTGAACTTTAGCCAGCTTTGCGTCAACAGAGTCAGATGCAGTAACCAAGGCTTCACCACCATACTCTAACACCGGACGAACATAGGATTTGTAGGTGAAGGCTAGGACATCCTGGGTGGCATCCCATTTCGTTCCAGTAATTCTCTTCAATAATCCTATTCGCCAAAGTACCACTTTGGCATTGCATCCAAGATGTACAAAAATTCTGGAAGAATAGAATCTGGACCAGCACTTTTACCCAGTTTAAGAAGATTCAAAGAGTTATGTAACTCGAACAGGGTGATGGGGCTATTGAAAAGATCTTGCGTCGTCTCCGAATTACAAGACTTTGGCAGCCTGACATTGGCTTAACGTTCTCTTTTCTTTCTGAGAAGTTACTTGCTTTAGCGAAATGCTTGCAGAATGCACGGGCAGCGTCTCGGTCATCAATAATTACCTTGCTTCCGTTAATGATAGGTTGCTTCTTCTTCTTTTCATTTTCATTATTCAACTGGGAAAGGAATTTGTGCGATCTAAGACGATTCTTACGGAAATCTAACTGAACATTAAAAGATCTATATCTATTTCTCTTGGAATGAATGATTTCTCTCCGAAACATTGCTGCTCTTTGCTTATACTCTATTAGATGATCTCGGCTCCGGATTGCTCAGCAGTGGACCTGGCTGAATCCCTCTCTTCTTTAAGCTTTCGTAAGACATTGCTCAAGGCTTTCGTAATACCGATACTTTGGCTACTTATTTATTTTTATATTTGTCCTCTAGGCACAGATCTAAGAGCATAACTCAGGATAGTCTCCCTCATCATTTAAAAGGATTGATAGGTATTATGTTTATTAAGTTAGTGACGACTAAGTCAGCATCAGCAGTATATTGTTTCCACTTAGCTTTCTTTAGATTCCACCTTGCTTTCTATTTAACGATCAAATCCAATACTCACTCAATATAGAGGATTTTATGTGCATGAAACAGTTACCAGATGCATGAAGCAGGGTATGCAGGGGAAACAAGAGAAGGATGAACAAGAAGCACGTCGGGATCAGACATTGCCCCCGAGAAGGATAGAAAGGCTGTTGCCTGATTTTGGTTACCCTTGAATAGAATTGGGTTGGAATCAATAAATTCTTCCCAAATCCGTCCAGCAGGGTCTGTACGGGCATAGCCCCACCGAGTAGAGGGCGCATTTAAGTCTCCGAGCAGAATGCAACTGATGTCCCAAATTGCTTCTAACTAGTTCAATTCAGGTTTATTATTTGGAGGATTGTAAGCTATAATTAGACTAAGCATTTTTCCTGATTTCCAGATTTTCAACTCGACCCCCTCCAATTTATCTTCTCCATTCATTTCCATAGGGGTAACGAACTTTACATTAAGGGAACAGAAGTTCATAGAACCTATCATTATAAGTCCGCCCGCATTCCAGAACATAGCTCTAAGCGGATCGTCGTCAGGGCCTTGAAAAAGGCCATTAGCTCTGGGCCTGTTTAGTGGCCTATTCATTATATCGCCTGAAATACAGAAATGAATCGTCTGGGCTGTGGGCGATAGTGCGGCACATTTAGCGCAAACCAAGGGGCACGTGTACTGTACGGACGCGAGCAACTTTACCCCCCCCCCCGTTTGGGTCGTGAGGAGATTAGAGTCAGGACCTGTGACCGGAATAGGATATCGTATAAGAGCTTAAGCTATGTCCTTTCAAGGTTAAGGTCCCATTTGTTCGAACTGTGGTAAACCTTAGATGGGTAAAACCCAGACCTGGACTTTTGTACCGGATGCGGTAGTTGTTATTCCTTTGGGGTAGCTGAATGGGCCAAGGGAATTTTGAATAGCGTAGTGTTTCGGCCTCGCCTTCTTTGAATAATAATAATCAGAAAGTCTCTGAAAGATTATAGTTAATGATGTTAAAAAGTAATATGATATTTGTTGCTATAAAGAAAGAATATGTAATAACTACCAAATGAAAAAAAACTAACATCTCAAAGATTATTGATAAATAATTATAATTAGCAAATTTTGGGATTTAAATAATGGTAATAAATAACAAGTATGTATAACTCGGCAACTTAGTTTTGTGACCTGTGGGCTGAGTGAAATGACGTCACAGCTATAAAGCTGTAAAGCTTTGGTAATGGACGATGATTAACAGCTGTTAGGGTGCCAGAATTAAACTTGCTAAGATATATATTGTGAAGAAGATAAAGGAGAAAAAATAGATGGATAATATCTCTAACATTACGAGTATAATGTAGTATACAAGGTCGAAAGTTCCTGGTTTAATAAGAATATTGTATGACACAAATATGAAAGATTTAGTATTGAAGAGTTGGTTCTTTATAATTACAAGCAAAATATAATGACTACGTCCATATTAAGTTATCTCATCACGTTGGACTTTATTTAGCAACCTATTGTACAATTTTTTTTTTATAAACCAAATTTTAGGAATTGAATTTTTCCCGTTTTGTATATTTACTTCTTAGTGCTGCAAGAGGTTTTTCATAGTACGAAAAACATGTTTTTAGATAAATTAGATTATGAAAAAAGTAATATCGAGTACTTGGCCCAATTAGGTTAGTTTAAGTGGAGAAAACATCGAATAAATTCTCCCACGATTTAATATTTAGTATGAATGTATTTATTAGCATGAAAGTATTTTGTTTTCGAGAATGTTTTTGAATGGTAAAATTAGGTTATATATCTCGGAGTTGAAATAAAATGTATAAAAAATATTTCAACCACATTAGATTAAGTTCATTTTAGGATTCGTCGTTTATTATGTCATGAAAGAAGAATTTTAATGAGTGGGCAGAAGTAATTTTAAAGAGAAAGAAATATCAAATAATTTCCCATAGTGTTAATTGTGTATGAATATTTTTATTGGTGGGTATGTATTAATTAGTGTGAAAGTAGTTTTTGCGAGAATCATGTGTGGAATGTTTAGGTTAGGTTGTATATCTCTGACTTGAAAGAAAATTTATAGAATTAGTTCAACTCTATTGGTTAAGTTGTTTTGCGATTTGTCCTTTGTAGATTTGTAGGAATTTTTGTTAAAAGACTGCCTACCCAATTAGCTTTAACCTCATTAATATAAGTCGTATAACTATGTAATTATTTAAATGAATAATAAGTATATTCATCAAATAAATGTAAAAATGCTTTTGGTTTTGCCTAAACTCTAATAGGTGGCTCAACTATCCTCGTCAACTACATCGATTAGAGAAAGGATGTGTGGAAAGAATTACAGTAACCTAGAGCTAGACCTTATCTTTCTGGGGAAGTTGTTGTGCGTAGTTGCACAATAGATCAAAAGGTCGCTTTGCATTGGCCCCCCTAACAAAAAAAAAAAATATTGCCAAACAGGATCAGTATTTGCCATCCCACCTCTTGTAGCCACGGATCGAGAAAGAAAATAATGAGTAGTTGTGGTGGTGCAAACTCGATGACATTACTACCACGATGAAGCTATACATCCTTGCCATAAAGGACGACAACTTGACATAGTAGAACAATCGAAATATATAAATACAAAACAAAAAAACAAGACAAAATTTGCCAAAGAACCACTATTCAAAACACTGTTCCCACAATAGCAATAGAAACGCAATTACTAGTGCAAACATTATACATGTATCAAATATTTCTAATATGCATCAAATATTTCTTAAACAGATTTCAGTTTTAGGTTAGTTTTAAATCTGCTAGTTTTATATATATATAAAAGTATGCGTGCGTACTTGGATATGTATGATGTATGTGAATGTTAAAAAGGTGATGTGTTGGGTGGAATGCATAATAAAAAACTTAATTATAAAAAAACCATAATTAGATATAAATGCGTGCGTGGATGGCGTATGTGAATGTTGTGTGAAAAGTAAAATATTGACTGGAATGCATAATTACAAAAAAACTTAATTATAAAAATCGCCCTATTTTAAACTATGTTAGCGTTTAAATCGTTATTTAATTTAATTTTAAATTTATTTTTATATATTTTATATTTTATTTTGATTAGTTAAAGTAAATCTCCCTCCAACAACAGAGTATAAAAATTAGACCTCTACGTGTTGTTTCAATTTTAAGGAAAATTATCCCCTTTAACAACCCAAACACGTGCTTTTCTACCCAGCTGACCATACCCCTTGACCTAGTTTAAGAGTTGAGTTTTAAATACAGTTAAAAACACCAGTCAGTGTGTAAACTGAATTTGCTCTGTGCAAGTCTATGTTGTCACACAGTCTGAAAAACGCATCCTGAAGATAGGCGAACGCCCGAAACCGGTCGATGACCACAAAACGAAGCAGGCTACCACGGAAAATGCCTCTGAGAAAGTAATGAATTTGGTACAACGATTGCTGCACCATAAAAAAAAAAAAACAAATTACAGAAATTGAAAATGTATAAAATACCCGAAATGCTTTTCAAATAAAAAAATTTGTATAATTTTGTTTTTATATAGCCTATTTCAACAATTGTTGAGATCAGAGTTTTATTTTAATAAGAAAATTTTATATACCACATTCTATGTCAATGTAATTTAAATTACATAGGGCACATAAAAAGTCACATAGAAACTAGAATAAAAAGCACACATTAAAAAAAATAATAATAATTCAACGAAACTTTAATTTTTTTATCAAAGACAGACTATTGGGTGTACCTCAACCCATCCAAAATTCATCTAGCACAAGCTCAGGTACATTCTGAGTACCTGAATCAGTAAACGTGCCTATGATAAGAAAAAATTATAAACACAATATATAGAAGTAAAAATATTTTGTATTTTTGATAATGGCATGCTATATGTCAAAATTTAAGGAAATTATTGGCCTAATAAAAAAAAATTTCTGAATGCTATTAAACTAATATTATAAACATTTTATTTTTTGAAGACATTTGCTCTTTTTTAGGGTTAAAGTTACTACAAGTAATCATTAACAAGTAACATAAATAAAAAAAGTTCAGACGCATTTTCGGTTAATCGAAATTCAAATTGACACTTTAAGGACAGATAATTTCTCTTGAAATTTTAATGTATTAGAATTCTACAATACATTGGAATGACACAATAGCGAAATATTATGTTTGAGCTTCGTGTAATGATTTCTTATTAAGTCATTCCGTTCACTCAATCAGACACACATTCACCCTCTCTGCCTAATCTTAATTTTTATTTATATGTAGTTCCAGAGAGAAATTGAAGCAGACGCACTATCTACTCTTATAACAATAAGAAAAAAAAATCTGGTGTGAAACACTCACAGAACTTTTTTAATAGTTCGTGTGCCAAATTTAATGAAATTCGTCGAAAACTGAAAAAAAGTGTCCAGTAAAAGCGCACTTCCGATTTATTAATTTTCTCGAAACTTGGAATTTTTGGCCATCTATTTATTTCTAATTAATTTTGTTTGGATGATAGAATTGTATAATCAACCATGGAGAAAAACATAACCCCAACCCTCCCCTAGAAATGCCCTTAAATGAACTTTCCCAGAGAAATGTTTTAAATAAAAGTTGTAGATCTTTGTGAGTTTAGTTTATATAAGTTTTTTTAAGAAATTCGTCGGAGCCATTTTTGAGAAAATCGCGAAAAAGTAAAAAAAAATCATTTAGTGAAGTTTCCCAGAGAAATGTTTCAAACAAAAGTTGTAGCTCTTTGTATATGTAGTTAATATACCAAGTTTAAGAAAATCTCGGAACCGTTTTTGAGAAAATTGCAAAAAAGTAAAACAAAAAAAAACTAGTAAAGTGGTACTGCCGGTTGAGGAATTTTGATAGATGAACCACTGTCGGATCCCATGGTGATAACTAAACGGAATATAAAGTTTAAACTTTCTACGATTTGAAGTATCCGTTTTTGAGTTATGCTATTCACATACATACACAGACTCACACACAGACACACACACACAGATTATTTGTTAGAAACCAATTTTTTGGACTCAGGGGATCTCAAAACGGATACTTTCGGTGTATACTCGATATCGAAAATTTGATACGATTACAATATTTCCTCTTACTAGGAGTAAGAGGAAATAATTAATAAAAATATTTGAAATAAATAATAATGTGAAAATAGCTCATACTTTTTGGAACTACTGACAGATTAGATAAATCAGAAAAATAGTGAAAGAAAAAAAATTGAATTTTGATTTTTTTTTTTTTATACATGAATTTCAAAATTCCAAATGTAAAAATATATATCCCCCGGAAATTCATCCGAAAACATAATAATTTTTTTTTAAAAACCAGAACTCAATTTGAATCTTGCAGATGTATAAGATATAGGTCGCGCAGGTATATCACGGTAGCCACACCCTGTAACCACACAATCAAGGCCGGCTCAAGCGCGGATCTCTACGCATACGTTTTGCGTGGGGCTCCCTTTAAAATAAATGAAAAACGACTACGTTATAATTTTCATAATTATCTTCTTTAATGATTAATTATATGATTATCAACATAGTAATTATTATTGAATAAGTATATATATATATATATTACGCTCAAAGACCGAAAATTCTCCCTGAACGAAAAAACAGCTCACAACGCGTTGGGTCACTGTAAAACATCCACATCGCGAAATTCATGTTATAACTCTTATGAAAACGCTCAAGACGCGTTGTGGCAATCACAGAAAGACCATATAGCGAAATTCGTGTCATGGCTATCATGCTATACGACCACAACGCATTGTGGCAATGAAGAAAAGCCATGACGCGTTTTGAGCACTAGATGGTGTAACCATATCACGGCGGACCGGTTGTAACTTGTAGGCTTAAGTATAACGATGTATTAAAACATTAGTAGAGTTGTTTATTCATTTCTTGTCTGTTTGTGAGGGTGAACGGATATCAGCGCTAACCATGACCAATAAAAAAGAAGTGTTTTATGGTAAATTACGTGAATTTGTGGAAAGAAGCACTGATCGTAGTTTTATCATGAGTACAGAAAAATATGAAATGTTACTTAAAAAAACAACCAGTCTCCATCTTTAAAGCACTATCGTCGTCTTAAACTGGTGACACTGAAAAGTTGGTTGAAGCTGGAGCAGATAGCACAAGTACAAAAATCCGTTACTTCTGCAAAACAGATGAACTGTTTGATATTCTGGAAAAAGCACATACTAGCGTCGGGCACAAACGGACCAGAGGTAGGTTCAATTCTATTTTATACTTAGTTTGCTTGTTTTATTAGTTTCATTGTTTTATTTGACACATACGCTTTCATAGCATGACTGAAGTGCTTTATTATTTTTGTTGCAGTTATGGAAGCTGATTTGAAACAACAATACTGTAATGTTACATACGATTATAAACTTAAAATATTTGAGTTTATGTGAAAAATGTCAATTAAATAAAAAGATACCAAAACGCGGTTTAGTAGTGAAACCTATTCTATCCGACTGCATGAATTCCAGATGTCAAGTCGATTTAATCGGTTTTCAATTTTTAGCAGCAGAAAAAGCATTAAGGACATGGTCTGTCTGGTACTAATTACAGGAAAAATATTTCCTAAGGATATCTACCAAAACGTTTCGAGACTAGTAGGACCCATATCGCAAATCACTCCACGTCGTATTCTAATATGATTCCAAACGCGTCATGGCTTTTCTTCATTGCCACAATGTCTTGTGGACGTATAGCATGATAGCCACGACACGAATTTCGCTATGTGGTCTTTCTGTGATTGCCACAACGCGTCGTGAGCGTTTTCATAAGAGCCATAACATGAATTTCGCGATGTGGATGTTTTACAGTGACCACAACGCGTTGTGAGCTGTTTTTTCGCTCAATGAGAATTTTCGGTCTTTGAGCGTAACATATATAAAAGAAAATTAATGTCCCACAATAGTAGTTTGAAAAAAAAATTTAGATCGTGGTTAATTCTCTTGTCCTCTTCTTTATTGATTATTTTATGACATAAAAAAACAGCGACATGGTATCGGAAACAAATGCCTAAATGTTGTGAAAAATCCCAGATATTTCAGAATTCCAGATCCAGTCAAATATTCGATAAAATGAGTTGATTACTCTCAAGTAAATAAACGACGCTGACAATTGATACTTACAATAAATGAGAAAAACGTTTATTTAAAAGAAAAATTTTTTGTACAAATTTTAGACGCTGAAACCTTATATTTATTAACATTGATATAATACAAGGAGTTTGTTATGGGATTGCTTTTACGATGAGAACAAAAAACACGCTGCTAAGGCAAAAATATATATTTTTCAACGATTATTCCAATAAATTTAATGAAGAAAGTATAACTTCCACACACAAGTGAGTTACAAACTACTTTTCTCTCACTAGTCTGTGAAATTAAGATTATTCAATACAATTGAAAAAAATAATTATCTTCTAACGCCAATATGCGAAAGTAGATCATAACAAATCCCAGATATAGCGAATTTAATATTGTAACGCAGCCGGTAGTGCCATCTAGGAGAGAGAGTAGGAACCTCAAGTTCTTTTAGTGGCCGCTGGGAAGCGCTGGCAAATAGTTCTGTCTGGAAGAATTGAGAAGATTCCAGAAGGTTCTCCACCGGTATAAATAGAGAGGTCACAGAGAGTGGAAAGAATTTCCAGTTACAAACGAAGTGTACGTTTTGAGAAAGTGTATAAAAAGTGAACAAATTGAACTTTTATGGTATAATGTGAAAGTATTTATTATTAAGTGTTTTATTTTGTAATTTACTGTGTATAACAATAAATTGGTGTTTTTTTTATTGAAGTTTAGGGTATTTTATCTATACGAAACCACCTAAAACTAGTTGCAGTAGCTAGTTTAGAGGAAAAAACGTTACAATATTATACTAAACTGAACAGGTTATAGAGAGAGTACGAGTACATTCTCAATATTTGCAACTTATACATTTTTTTTTTATATTCATATAAATTAAGAAACTATTTAATACGGTTGCAGAATAAAATTTAATATTCAATAATAACTAAAGGAGATCTCGAGGGGCGGTGAATAAAATTTACTTTTTTAAAAATCTTTTCCAACGTTTCGACAAATTTGTTGTTTTCTTAAGGGACAGAATTATCCTTGATACTTCTTCATTTCTGATGATATAGCTCATACAGTAAGCAACTCCCTCTGCCATATTAAGTTTTGGTTTTAGTACATAATTTGTGTTTAGTTTGGTTAATGGAAATTATATGTAACACCGATTAAAATTTTTTTTTTTAATTCTATCCCTGAAGAAGACAATATATTTGTCGAAACGTTGGAAAAGATTTTTAAAAAGTGTAAATTTTATTGACCACTCCTCGAGATCTCCTTTAGTTATTATTAGATCGGTCGAGAATCTTTATTAGCATTAATATTCAACACGTGAGTAAAGTGTTTTTTTACAACTCTCGCCGCGCTGGTGCCGTCAAACTCTGAACTTGAGTGTGTAAAATGTCTTACTTCTCTCACTTATCAAATAAGTAACTATTCATTTTGATGTAGAAACAAATGGCATTACTAGAAAGACATTGTTAAATACTCTTTATTTAGGGAAAAATCTCTAGTAACAAATCTAGATCATTATAAACTTGTTGCCTTGAATTTGCAATACCTTTTTTTTCGTGCAAACTTGGGAAACAAAAAAAATATTTCGGAAAGCACTCATGAAAAAAGTATAATTTTTTTTTTTTCTACGTGTGTTACAAAACTTTTCAATTCAATTCTGAAATTTGTACTCAGATAACAAATCCAATTATAACTTTTATTAATGTTTGCTTTGATAACTCCTTTATTTTATTATGTACCCAAATGTCTTTAAATACACATTTTTTTTAATTATAATCTGCAACAGTGGCAGCCCATAAAGTTTGCAAGTGGGAGTGCTGCATCACTAAAACGAAATATGTCTAAATTCAGCTCAAATTAATTAAAAATATAAATTCTCTAATGGAATCGTTTAATGTGATTCCTGATGTAGAAGATGTTTTGAAGAGGGCGGAATTTAGTTTGAGATTTTGGAAGTTAGTGCTCAAATTATTAATACGGATTTCATAAAAATAAACTTTATTTGAACAATGACTTTAACGTAATAAATGGTAACTAATAACAACAAAATACTTAGAAATAAATAGAAGATAAATAACTAATAAATTGGAATGATATAATAAACGAACTAAGATGCACTACTAAAAGATAATAAGTTTAAATAAAACTGTATAGGGACGCTTAAACTGCTGCTCGTGTATGAAGACGTACTCGTATAATCATATATGATATAATCATCCCCTCTTCCAATGGGGCGAGTTTATATATTGTTGTTGGCCACACTCACACCAAGACATCTGTCCTAGTGTGCGACCTTCGTAGTTTGGTGACCACCTATTTAGGTCAGTGGCCAGCCTTATCGGCGCTTGCTTTTGATGTAAGGGTATTTACCCTTGGTTTGTTTGTTTGGCTGCGGCCTTGTTTTGAAGTCAGTCAGCTGGCTAGGCCACTAGTTGTAAATTATTCTTTCTTTTTTGGGTTTGACATTGCTATGACTTTGCCGATGTCAATGACTTTGCCATGTCATTACAATTCACATTAATATTTTTTAGGATATGTTCTTCTGTTATACAAAAAACATAATTTCTCAAATAAGTATGCATAAAAAAAATTATTTGAATATAAAATACATTCTTCAAGTTTTAGCTTCACATATTTTTTTTATAACTTTTCATTAAAATTTATTATTTGAGAAATCAAATAGTAACTGTTATTTGTTGATATAGAGTTAGGAATGGAATGACCTTTGTTTTTATTTCAATTTTTTCAGGTAATGTCAATTGAGAAAATTTAATTTTTTTTTTAAATATTCGACGCTAACACCCATCTTGATGATCCTATAAAATTCCTATTCCATAAAAATATAAATGAATAAATATATATATATATATTTTATGGTTAAACCTTGAACGAACACAATAAAAATATTTTCTTTCTCTTACTCCTAGCAAGAGGAAGTATATTTTTCAATATTTCCTTAATATCGCATACAATTACAATCAACGCTGTCCAGCGAGTAGCTACTATTGCACTAGTTGGGTCACATTATTAAAGCAAACGAAGCTTGTCGGAAATAATCGAATATGACTATTTTTTTGACACTGCTAATTGGGCAGCATCAACACCAAGCAACGCTTAATCAAATTAATTCTTTTTTAAAATAAAAAAACGAATTTATTAAATAATGATATTTAAATAATAATTTTGCAAAATAATGTTATGTTATTATTTGATTACCATAAAATTAAAAAAATTAATTTTTGTAGTTATTTTCTGGGAGTGCTGCAGTGTCCAGTTGGGGTTATGGACCAGCCGCCACTGATGTGTAAGCAAAAAAAATGTCCGACAAAAATTGCGATTCGCCTTCTTTTTGAGAAAATTTTACAGCATTTTGGTGTAAAGATTTCAAATGTGGAGACACTAGCCTTCAAGCTGAATCAAGATCAGGTCGTAATTCGGTTTTCGACGATAAAAGATTGCTCGATTGTGTGAAATAGGATCCATATTTACCGCTTCAAACAGTTTATTCGTACTAGATGATTTTCTTTAGTATAGATGCTTCAAACGCCATGGTAGCGCCATTTTAGGAAAAAGCTGGTTGTTTCAGAATTTAAGACTAAGATCATAACTTCATGAATTGTAAGGAAGCCAAACTAAGCGGCGTATTGATGTGCACAAATTTGCTTCAAAATCCAAAAGATGACAAAAATAAAAAAAGATAAAGAATGTAATTATATGTATAGAAAGTAGATGATATTTTTTAAAAACCCAATCAAGTGGGCACGACAAGGCTATATGGCCTAAACAGAGGTTGCCCAAGAGCGGTACTGGAAGAAAATCATGATTTACTTTGGTGGAGCGTTGAAGGTGTTTGGTATTTTGAGTTTGTTCCAGACAGCATGGCTGTTGTCTCTGTACTTTGTATTGTACAGCTGTATATAATACCTCTTTTTAATTAAACCGAAATAAGGTTATTCTGCACATGATAATGCTCCCGCTCATCGCCGTTTTGATTCAGGGGTGCGAAATTGCACAGAGTTGGTGGGAGTAAACGCTTTGTCTCACCCATATAGTCCCTCAATATTGCAACACCTGACTACAGGTGTTTTCCTTCCATCGCTTGTTTCCAAAAAGGAAGGCACTTTGACAATTATAAATCAATGTGATTTGGATGCTATGTAGTTTTCCGCTTCAAACAGTTTTATGTACAAAAGCTTGTGTAACATCCTAGTATCATAAGAATATTTTCTTAATAATTAATATTTATAAGAAAATCATTAATTAAATATTTTATTACCATAAAAAAAAAACTAGAATTTTGACTGCTTCAAGCTTTATTTGCTTTATTTATCTACAATTTTCTTACATAAAATTTAATTTAATTTAACGCATACAAAAGTTTATACTAGATAATACATTATTCAACTATGTAAGTAAAACAGGCTGGGTGCTTTGGTTCGTAAAACATGAACAAAATACACATTATTATTATTATTATTATTGGTATTGTCAGATATTTTATTTCTTTTTAATTTTTATTTGGTGTATTTCTTCTACTTTTATCAGGACGCCAACACGGTTGCGCCCTGAGGCAGACTGTCCAGAATAGAATGTTATTGTTCGGTTGATACTTTAGCGGTGTCTTTGGCGGCTCAAAGAAAAATTCTTTTCTTCTTCCTTTCATATTGTAACGCAGCCAGTGGTGCTATCTGGGAGAGGAAGTAGAAACCTCAAGTCCTCCTAGTAGCTGCTAGGAAGCGCTGGCAGCGCACTCCTCTAGCTCTTTGTAGAAAAATCGAGAAAGTTC
>JAAEAF010001004.1:0-13942 GCA_011037195.1 Triatoma infestans | reverse complement strand
TTAGACTTGGCCCAGAAGTATTCCTGCAACTTTGTTCCCGATGTGAAGAATTATCTGCTTTCAAAGACAAATTATCCTCTCTGTTAATTACGATGAAAGCAGTTCATCGACAGGAGTTTCTGGGCAGGATGTCTCTTTCATCCCGTTTCATTCTATATAAAGAGCTGAATCATTCTTTCAATTTTTGTTATTTGAATGAGGATCATTCTTCGGGTTTATCTCTCACTGAACTCCGTTGGATCTTTAGGCTGAGATGTGAGCTAGTCTACTTGAATCATACACCATGGCTCCGAAAAGAGATTGAGCTGTGCGCCCTCTGTAATTCAAGATGTATTGAGGATGTAGTACACTTTCTTGGCGTTTGCTAAATCCTTGCTGAGCTCCGGAGATTATATTTGGGATATTCAGTACTTGCAAGACTCCATCTTATTTCCTTATTGAACGGATCTTCTGGCTGCCGTTCCCTAATTAAATATGCTCGCCATGCCTGGTCGTATCGGTATCAGCTTATACAAGAATTTAATTTCTAAACATGTATGACTTTGGTATATACCTATAATTTTTTGAGTTCTCAAAGTTGTTTTATTTTTTGTTATTTCTCCTTGTACTATTTTTTCTTCTATTTCAGGTTACGTTACTTCTTCTTTCTGTTTATACACTTATTCTATTTTTTCTTATCTTATTTTATTATGTACCTATATAAATGTATGAAAGTAATATCGACCCCGGCTGACGGATTATTTCAAGCCGTAAAATACTTTGTTTTATTTGTCATTTGTACTTTCAAAGAACAATAAAGTATTATTATTATTATTATTATTATAGGTAATTTCGTGTTTAAAAATTTGTTTTTACTCTAAAAAAAACTTCCTGCATCTAGCAAAAGATTTTTACGACATAACCTTCTGCTACCATATTAAAGTAGGTCCTTTTAAAGCAGAACATGGTAAATTTATGATAATGTTATAATAGTTTTCTCGTAGTTAAATAGCTATTAAAAATTCTTCCATTGTTCATCACAATCAATTGGAAAATATTTTATAATCGCTAATAATTATACATGGAATGAATATATAATATTTTATCAAATAAGCAAACAATATTTTGGAAATTTTTTTAGAAATAATTTTATAGAAAAAGTGCAGGTTTTATGTTTACGGTTTATGTTACAGTTGTATAAACTCATTCTTAGAAAAACCTACATTTTTCTCCAAGGGCAAAGCTTATCCTCATTGAAATGATGCATATAATCTTTAAATATTGAGAAAGTTGAGCGATTCTAGAACTATTTTGTCCGATTCCTCTTTTACAGCAATTCTGAAGTCCCTAAAAGATCCTTGAAAGAGATGATGTAATAGTAAGAGAGAATTACATCAGCAAGTGAGAGCAGACAGACGAGAGAATTAAGAGAGAGAAGACAGACCCTCTCTGGTACTCTCTAACTTAAGCAGGCTAGAGTGGGAGAACCTGTATATAAGCCTGTGAGAATATATATATATATCTATCTATCAGATTCAACCATATACATCGCATCGTGTCATATCTCTACTCTCACCTTTTATTCTATAATATCATTACAAGCCCTGTGCAGTCAGTGTAAACTTATAGCTAAATTATAACAGTGTCTTCATATCTCGTCTAATTAATCAAACCTAATTTCTCTCCTCATCAACTCCATTATATCGGTTTTCTGAAGACTCTTTCTTTCTCAGGCTGTTTAGGATAGTGAGTATTCTGGTGAAAAATATAGACCATATATAGATAAAGTAAGAAGCTTGTTGAGTTGTCCAATGAACCGTGTTTGAAACTGAATCCACTGTTCTTTCAGTCCAAATGTTGACTTCTTTGTAATGTTTGCGGTAGAATGATGGTAAATGTTGTTGTTGAAATGATATACAAACTCACTAGTTGCACTTTTGCGCATAATATACATAAATTCATGAAATACTGTGATTGGTGGAGGATTAGATACATAAAATGAATAACTGGCTAAGTGAATAGTAATGATCTTGGTAGTGTTGAGTGGTAGCTTGATGAGTGGTGTAGAATTCTAGCTTGTTCTAACGATCATTGGCTAGTTTGCTTAGCTTGATGAATACTCTCTGATCTGTAAAAGTGCTTTTTGCAGAAGTTAATTGCTTGTAATAAACAAGCGTTTGAAACAACATAATACTTAAGCTCTTGATGGTCATCCCTTGTTTGGGATTTCTTGCCTTTTTATTGTTGGTTTTAAACTTTTGAGACTCTTCAAATATTGCTGGTTTAAGACTGGCTCAAGTTCTAATTGCTGGGCTTAAATAATAGTTTTTAGTAGTTTTTGGACGGAACTAACCGTAACTTTTAGAAGACACCGTGTTCTTCTAAACTGTTATCCCCTAGTCCAAATATACCCTCAGGTGCCACCCTCAAGGAGGTGTGTTAGAGGTGAGTGTAGCGCTTATGCTGCTGGTATTGGCACATGAAGCCTCCAGCACTTGTTATGATGAATTTTCTTATCAGAGGTCTTTTTATTCCATTATATTGTAACGCAGCCACTGGAGCCATCTAGGAGAGAAAGCAGGTACCTCAAGTTCTCCTAGTGGCCGCTAGGAAGCGCTGGCGGCGCCCTAGCTCTCTCTAGAAGAATCGAGAAAGTTGTAGTCCCTTCTCCACCGGTATAAATAGTGGGACAACAGAGAGTTTAAGAGAGTTTTCTTGTTACAAACGAAGTGTACGTTTGTGAAAAGTGTATAAAAAGTGTACAAAGTGAACTTTTGTGGTTTAAACTGTGAATTAATTATTATTAAGTGTTGTATTTATAATTTTGTGTAAAACAATAAATTGGTGTTTTTCTTATTGGAATTTAGAGTATTTTATCTAAACGAACCCACTTAAAACTAGTTGCAATCGCTAGTTTAGAGGGAAAAACGTTATATCTTCAAAACCATTGTGATTTCTGATAATTTATGTTTACAGTTTAGGAGGCCAGAGAGATTTTCAATCTGCATTAATATATTGGTCACATGTATAAAAGAGTACATAAATGTAAATTTAAAAGAACCAATAAGATTGTTCCCATCAGAGAACTTCAAGCCAGAAACTATTTTTGATTTATGAAAAGCGTGGCATTCAGCAAATAAGAATTAATGATTTTCATTAAATTAAAAATATTTATAATTTCAAAAACAATTACTTGCTTCTATAATTCTTTAGAATTCAACATTTAAGTATCCGGAACCAATTGCTCTAACCGCTAGCACTTTAGGATCAAAGGTATTGCTGTTTCTTCATTTCTTTTATAAATCACTACTTGTTTAGCGGGTTATAGTTGTTATTTATAAATGATGCTGACGAAGGAAGATAATTATATTGATTGTACAAAATCAGTTACGCACATGTATTTTGTTTCTTATTTTGAGGCGAGATGCTCTTTGAAATATTAAAATTTTCTGTTTCTTTAATTTTTTTAAATGATTTAATGATTTTAGTCTCATCATCGCCACAGCACTTTAAGTAACATCAATCAATGATCACAATGAACAAAATAAAATTACAATGTGTTTTTGTACGCCTATTGGCCTAGTGATAAAACTCCAAAGTAACTCGAAATTATTATTTATTTTCTTTGTATAGAGGAAATCTCGAAATTGTTCTTTAGACGTCTAAGAGAGTTATTAGGAAGATTTTGAGAAGTCAAATGTTGATTTGACTGTGGTAATAAAAATAGAGAGTTTAAAAAAGAAAGTTAGAGTTGGAGTTCTAAAAAAGAGAGTTGACAATGTTACGAAGGCTTCTGGTTTGTAGAGATGGGATTCTTCGACGGCTTGAGCGTTTAGTTGAACTCCATAGTTCCAAATAGGCTTCAAAATAAATTTGTAAATGGATCTTCTGTTATCTAGAAAGAGTTTAGATGCGTAGTCTAATAGTTGTCAAAAGTGTTTATTTAGTTCTCTCCTCGTATATTGAATGAGAAATCTTAGTAAATCTTTGGTCTAGGTCAAGCCCAAGATGGCAGACAGTTGCGCACCAGTAGGGGAATTAGACTTTAGTAGACTGGAGGAAGAATAATGCGACGAAGAGTAAAGCATATATATTGTGACTTGTTTTCATTAGCTTAAGGCCAATTTTTGAACTATTTCTCAAAGATGGAGAAATCGTGATTGGCGGGCAGGACGGCAGTATCAACTGTTGAGATAAAAAACAGTGAAAACCGTGGATATGTAAAATAACAAATAGAAAGTTATTTTTTTTGTTGGATGCAGCCCTAAGCCTCATGATGACGAAGTAGGAAAAGTATGGATTTTAGGAGAGGATTCCTTTTGGGGCGGTCCAAAGAGGTTTGTCTTCCAGTTATGATAGTCTGGAAAACTTCATTTTTTATTTTTATAAGTTCAGTTTTATGTAGATGAGACAGTCAATTCCTTGATGAAAGCGATAGTAGAACTCTATCATTTGATTCTGACAGCCACTTACCTTGACTTAAAATGCTTAAAAATAACGTTAATTGTATGAGTATGTTGTGTTATAACAGTAATATGTGGACTTCCTAATTGGTGTTCGGTATTAATATGATGTTATTCTGAGTTATCTAAGTCTTAATGTAAATTTAATGTGTTTACTAGTTTCAACTAGAATTCCTTTCCTTTCTGACCCGCGTCTGGAAGTTGGTTTATGAGAGTTGAGAAACCAAGGATTTGAATCAAGAATTATGAGATGGGAGAGTGATCTATGAAGAAACTAGTCAGTTTGAAGGTTTCAAAATAATGGCCTATATGGGAAATTATAAAGAAATCAAGATGTAAATTGTAATTCTTAGAGATTTAGGAGAGTCTGCTCTCGTGGCTCTGAAAGACCTCGTAATCTCATGTGTAAAGAGCCAACCAAGTTCGTCTCAAGAGAGTTCGATGCCACTCCAAAATAGGATGATGAGAAGGTAGGATTAGTTGGAGTATGGGTTAAGAAGGAAAATCAATTTTTGGAAGAATGAATTGAAAACCACTTTTATGTCGGGTTCTATTGCTGGAAGATGAGAAAGATATCAAACTCTGAAAAAGGCTGTGGTTGTGCTTAATGCTGAAGTTGTGGCAATTTCTGTTGTTATTGCTGAGGACGGCTAGTTATGCTAATTATGGGAGTGCAACGAAATCCCTTTTGTCAAAAACAGAATTGTTTATAACAACTTGATTGCCTGAGATAGACAAAGCTTATTGTTACAAATTCTAGGTTATTTCTCTCCACGTCCAGTAATATAAATATGGATAGACAAAATTAATGAATTTCTCATGTCAAAATAATATCTTGAAACTTGGAAGTTTCTTTTATTTGTTGAAATTTGCTTTGTCTTAAGAAGTTCTAGTTGTGAAAAGAGACACATTATAAAGACATTTGTAAATTGTACATATCAAAGATTTTTATCTTAATTGCAAACAAATTTTTCTAAAAAAGGACTGGTCATTGCATAGTTGAACTGTATTTCATATCTGTCAGTCAAGTATTCAAACTAGGACAAGGTTGGGTGAAGGTATGCCTCTACTAATAATATCTTGTTTTTCATTGAATATTATTTAAAAGTAGCTGTGGACCCTTGCTGTCGGGTTTTAATAAAATAAATAAAAGCTCACCAAACTTTTCAGTAGCTTAGATTAGATTAGATCAAAACATGGAATGAGTCCCATTCTCCAAACCCTACTTTGCCAATTGTTCAAAACCTTAAATCGATCTAATCTATTAGAAAAACATAAAAAGTTCCTTTAAGCGCGTGAAAGTTCCATAAATCCTGACACTCAATCATGACAACTCCCGAAACCGTCCACTCTTCATTAATATTCATCCTTTGACAAAATAAATAGAAATAAATTTGTACTTTTAAAATACAATTTTAAATTAATTTGGCTCATTTACTTTTCCTCTAAATCCGATACAGATGGAAGAATTTAAATGTAGTGGTTCCGTCTAATGATCTGAATTACGATTCCAAAAGGAATAATACTTATTCTTAATCTATTACACTTCTGCCGGCTGCTACATTGTGAAGGGAATTTGTTTAAATTCGAATACGATTCAGCTATTGAGCTGTTGATAAGCTTAGATAGCTGTATCGGAAAAATCTTGTGAAAGATTTTTCGGAACCATTTTTGCACAAATTTTTCTCATCCCCAATTCATTACCACGGTTTCTGTAAAGCCTGTTTGAAACCTTCCTCCTATGTTATCAGAAACTACTTTGTGGTTTCCTACTTACCCATGTGTCATAAGATGGTGCACAATATATGAAAATAAACGTCTTTCTTTCTTTTTTTTTTCATAGTGAGGTGTTATTAAATCCTTGATGTATGTTGTGAGGTCTTTATGAATGGTTCTGATTGAGACATAGTATGCAGCGTTGGTTATATAGTGAAGAATTTTAGAGATAGTAGATATTAGAATGCTTGGCCAGATCTCCATATTTCGAACTGAAAGTTCAAAAAGTTTCAATAATGCGCTGTATATTCGTGTTCAGTGTTCGATATATTCCTGCGCTGTATATTTACTGTACTTTCTTGTTCAGTGTTAATTTTGATGAGATATCGTGGCCGATAATGAGACTGATTTTTTATCTTTTTTTTATTCAAATGAAATTACAATTCAACATTGTCCCTTTCAAAGTAACTATCCTTGGGAAGCCAAACAACGCTGAAGACGATTCTTCCATTCGTCATAGCAGTGCTGGAACTCGGATACTGGAATAGACTTCAGTTGGTCGGTTACGGCTGTTTGAATATTCTCCAATGTTCCAAAATGACGTCCCTTGAGGTGATTTTTCAATTTGGGGAACAAAAAAAAGTCAAATGGACTGAAGTCGGGTGAATAAGGAGGCTGAGGAGCCACAGGAATGTTATTACTGGCCAAAATACTCATTAATAGAAATCGCGGTGTGACACGGAGCATTGTCGTGATGCAACACCCACTTGTTTTTGATGTTTGGTCTCACACGCATGACTCTTTTTCGAAGTCTCTCAAGAACTTCTTGGTAAAAATGTTGGTTTACCATTTGGCATTGAGGCACAAATTCTTTGTGAACGATTCCTTGGCTATCAAAAAAGCAAATCAGCATGCATTTGATTTTTGACTTGCTCATTCTTGCTTTTTTTTGGCCTTGGAGAGGTTGAAGTGTGCCACTGCATGCTCTGACGCTTTGTTTCTGGGTCATACTCAAACACCCAAGACTCGTCTCCTGTAATAACACGTTCCAAAAAATTGGGATCGTTTTCAATTGCTCCCAAAAAGTCAAGGCTCCTTTCCTTTCTGATGTTTTTTTGCTCTTGTGAAAGATTTTTCGGAACCATTTTTGCACAAATTTTTCTCATCCCCAATTCATTAGTCAAAATTTGATGAACGGTTGTGTAAGTCAAATTCAACTCTTCGCCGATCATTCGGACTGTCAAACGACGATCTGAACGCACGAGATCGCGGATTCTGCCAACATTTTCGTCAGTTCTTGAAGATGAAGGCCTTCCGCTGCGAGGCTCGTCTTCAATTGATTCCCTTCCTTCTGCAAACGACTTAAACCACCTAAAAACCTGAGCTCTCGACAAAACATTGTCTCCATAGGCCTGGCACAGTTTTTCCAACGTTTCTGTTGCACTGTGCCCAAGTCTGAAGCAAAACCTGATAGCACAACGTTGCTCGTAATTGATGTCACTCATTTTTAAAACGCACTGAAAAAACCTTGCTCACAAAAAGTCACTACGGACAGTGCAACAACTCTAGCATTTTCAAATTTGCACTGGACGTGTTTCAGATGTTTACTTGCCCTACCACTTGCGCCGCGTCTCCAGTGTTGCCAGATCGAACACTAAAAAATCAGTCTCATTACTTAATTTACACACCTCGTATATCACAAAATTAATATATCAAAATAAAAGGCCAAGGCCGGGAATGTTGTGGAACCCAGTACTACAATACGTACATCTCAGCTTTGCCCTAACCACTCATAGGCTTGTTTGAGATATCGTACTGTGTCACAATCTGCTTTAGATAAACCGGATGTCAATTGGTACGTGTAAAAGTGAAAGTTATATATGTTACTGGTTATGTCTTTCAGTGAAACCACTTTTAATTTCAATTTACAAAGCTGTTCAAGAGAGAACTAGTGTTGCTGCAAGATGCAAGTTTGATAGTACCTGGGCAGAATGAGGAAAATGAAAATGACAGTCACTTCTGAAAATTCAAAAACACTTTGATTAACAAATGAAAAGAATAGCAAATTAATATCAAGATTCATAGAATTTTGTTTCTACGCTTCCTGCAAAATTTGAATCTTAATAATAATTTTGCGTTTTTCTAATCCTTACTTAAAAGATGTAAATAAAACTTTAAGAGCTATTTTAAAAGGAAACAGGAAAAAAAAGAAATTAATTTTATTTATATAGATAATTTAAATATATTATCAGTTAAATCCTCGTAAGAAAAATATGAACAATATTTAGAGAACAAAACAAAAAAGCAAATTATTGAAGGATAAGAACAAGGTTTGTATAATATACTGTGGAGAGAGACAGAGAAGGTGCTATAATGCGGGTAATTGTGTAAGAGAAAGTTGGCCGAGTTGACAGTTGCCAACAGTTGACAACGGATATAAAAGGCCATCGTCCCAGTGACAACTCCATAGTAATTTCTATCACCCCTTATCCAGGATTTTTTCTTTATTTCCTGTTTCTGCTACTTAGCAATACTATTTTTTTTTTTACTCTTTATTTTTGCTATTTTTATTTCTATTTTATTTTTCTACGACACTCCACAATTTTCTCTAAACCTTTTGCACATCTAGATTGAACTATATGCATGGTTATCGCCTTAAATCTTGACTTCAATTGAATATTGGAGAACTTTTTCTACATGTTTATACCCCCCCAAATTTTGAAGAAAACTCCATTTCAGTGTAAATTAATTTATTAGGGCTTACCATGCTTTCTTTATAAAAAAAAAAATTCTATTGTAACTCTAAATCTGTACATCTTATATCAAAACTTTTTTTGGGTCCCTAAAGGTAAATAATAACAACACTCGCGAGCAGCAAATATATCATTTATAATTTAAACTTAAAATAATTGCTCTAACTTACAAAAATAAATAGACAAAATGTTAGAGATTAGGCATTACCAGTCTGCCGCCAGATGTTAACAAGCAAGTTTCAAAAGCATTATGGGCTCCTACTGACTTGTTTACAAAATAATACTTTAAATTAGTCGTAATTTATGAAATCTAATTGTTTTTAATTAACAAACAGAATACGAGCCATCAATATGGACAAATTTTTTTATCTTGTTTTCTAATTTCTGTGTCTTGATGTTTTTGATAAATAATTTTTATAATTTCAAGCTTGAACATTTTTCTCTACTAGTATACCGTTTTTCTCAAAAATCTAAGGCTATTGCGAGACTAAAGCTCTTGAAATAAAGTTTTGAAACTTCCATGCTTGCCCAGAAGATTTTTGGTAGAGCAGGTTGAAGCTTCATATAGCAAAAGTTCAGAAAGCAAACTGTTAATTAAATTATTGAATTAAGTTGTTTGAAAAATATTATATTACATTATATTCAGTCATATGTTGGATGCTGCGTTTTAAGCGCACACATTTATACAGCTTTTCACAGTAAACTTGTATTAAGTAGAATTTATTCGGTACACTTCGTGTTTACATGCTTCAAAGATGTCCATATTTTCATACAGCATATCCGCGTTAATATTGCCCAATATTTAGCGCTAAAATTGCTCTTTTTGAAAATGTGTACTATGAATTCAATTTTAACAGTGATGTGAATCCCTTAAATGTAAATAGCCTTCATACATGAACATATATTTTAAAATGAACGAATTGAGTCCATCAGATAAGGGGATTATCAGTGATAATACATATATATAAAATAGCATATTAACAAGAGCTCAGATACAAAATTCAATACAATTTAATTCTAGAAGCGAAGGAATATTTATGCGTAAATTCCCAAAATAATTTGATAAATAAAGGGTTGCCCAACCAGGTATTCTCACATACCCTTGTCGACTGGGTTGATGGCCTTGAGAGGGGTTGTGTGGAACCTTGTTCTCCATTGGAGGCTCCATCATACCTTGCTGGGCAAGTTAGTGAATTGGATGCCATAACGTAAAAAATATACATGACATCCCAGCCTGAGGAGACAAGTTTGAGAATGAAAAAATATTGAGAGGCGCTAATAATAATAATAATAAAAAAAAAATACACTGATGTGAAGCTAAACAATGATTGAAAAAGTTTTTGATCGAAATAAATTAAAAATACGTTATATAATTGATGTAGGCCATTCAGTGGATGTACGCCCCCCCCTAGTAAAATTCAGTATTTCTTTTAGTCTTTTTAATTGAATAAATAAAAATCCACATTGCAATTAAATATAAGAATAAATTATTAAATCGAATATCGAATCATTTGGTAACAGGAAGTTTCAAACATTTGTTGGTATGACGTACATCATGGCAAATTTTTTGTATCTCTCTTCTGTGAACTTCAGGTTTTTTTGAAAAGTAGTTTTAGAATTAAAAGTGTAATACGGATGTCTATCATTTAAATCAGTGCCTTTAAAATTTCTAAGATCCGTTTATTAATTACCTTGCTTTCAGAGTTTTTGATATCCTATTCAAAAAATTAATGGTTGAATAATTCTCCTTTCATTTTTTTTCTTTCAAGATAAATCTCTCTATTTACTTTCTTTTATCAGATAAAAATAGAAAATTAGAATTTAGTTTTAAATTTTGAAAAGAATTATTTAGAATTTATTTGAAACTTTTATTAGAATGTTCACTTTTAGATAAATAAATTACGTCACAATAATATAGTTTGATATAAATACAGTCTGTTTTTAGATATTCAATTGACAAATAATATTCGAGTAGTTTCAATAAAAGAAAATACTGTCTTTATAATTAATAGTTTTTAATTCGATAAATTGTAAATATTTATAGTTTAGATGTTCTTTAAAATTTCAAGTAATATAAAGAAAACTATAGAACTTTCTCCAAGTGTGTGTGTGTGTGTGTGTAGAAGAGGTGGCCTTAAATAAACGTTTCATCACAATAGAGAGATATCCCGTCCCGTCCATCTTCTTGTGGTTGTTTGTAGGATTTTGTAACTATTTGCTAAAGCTATTTTAATTTATGCCTACACCTCTTTCTTAAACTATTTCTGAAGTTTTATGTATACATATTTATTATACAATTCCTTTTTAATAATCTTTTCTTTTTTTTGACATTTCTATATTTCATTCAACATCTTTATATTTTATGTAATTCAGGTATATTTTAATTTTATTATTCAGGAAGTTTGAATAATTTTATGTTGTTAGTTTAGTTTGACCTAATGGTTGAATTTAAATCTAAAATGGGAACGAACCTTCCTGAAAAAAGTTTTAATATTTCTTCTGGAACTTATCCGAAATTCCAGAATTAACTTTCAATCTATTTAATTTATTTGACAAGATTGTCTTCTGGTCTGATTCGTTGGCTACTTAATGTAGTGGTTATGAGCATGGACCAATTCAAGTCTCGCCCATCTACAATATTTTAAATATTTAAAAAAAATGTTAATAGTAAAGATTATTCTTCCGCCCCTAGGTCCATGGCACCGGATTTGGTAGTTGGACGTTATGCCCGCCTGAAAACAGGTTTTACTTTACTTTCAAAAAAATTAATAATCTGAATAATTATAAGTTTTCAGTCTGTTTACTTTTTTCGTTCCAAAACGAAATTAATTTAACTTTAAATTCATTTCAGAAAGTTTTTTTTAAAGAAAAAAATGCACTTTGCCTACCAGTTATTGCTGCCAGGTTAGCTAGCAGATATTGGTGCATTTTGTTTTTTATTTAGTCACTTTAGTGATAGATCTGATAAACTATTTTGTTTTTATCAAAATTTTGTTTTCCCTTGATAGCCTTAGTTCTTTTTGTGGCCATCGACCGGTTTCCCGGGCTTTCGCCCATCATCAAAATGTCTTAAATAAACAGTATGATAACACAATGTGTTTATTGTTTGTGATTACACAGAGAGTGCAAACTGATTCTGTGCAAGTCATTGCTATCACACTGTTTTCCAAGAAAAGCTGAAGACCACAAAAGTAAAGGTAAAAAATCGCTGATGATCTCCAGCTCTGCGAACCCAACCCAACAATAAATTTTTTTATGTTTATTAGCTAATAGAATTGATTCGAGAATATTTTAGAGCGAGTTGTTGAAAGACTGAATGAGGCAAGTATGTACGCCTAATGTTTGCACTTAAGCTTTTCGCTAATGAAACTCTACGTCACTTAACAGTATCTACGTGGTCTATTGAATTTTATATAGGTTGCAGGCTGCAATTTTAGCAACCAAATGGAAGATCATGTTACTCATTCGCTGTGGCTATTCATCATTTAACATTGACACTTCTACAAACACTTACACCGAAAAATATAAAACGCGGTTGACAGAAATTATCCCACAATTATTAGTGCCTCTGAAGGTTTATTCTAGGCTAGCGAATTTGTTGACTTTTTGCATTTTTTGCGAGTGGTCCAGATTGATTCTGGAAGGGGGTATTGCATCTGTGTAGACTCAGCATTGTGATTAAAAGTAGGAAGTTACTGTTTATGGCAGATTTCACTCACAGTGCTGGGTCCATATTGCTGAAATCTCACGGTAATCTAACCACATTGCTCGCACTTAAGGCTAATGGATTATCCAAGAATTCTAGACAAACTGGTATAAGGGAATTTTGAAAAAGAAAAATTGTTGAATGAAAAATGTGAATGCAAGAATAAAAGAAAAATAAATGCAGTTTGATTATAATTAATTGGATGGCTTGAAAATCAACAGTATGGAAAATCAAAATATTAAAACAGCCAAAGCTCTTTGTAATGGGATCCGAATTAATAAAGATTCATAGGATTCAAAGAGCGAAGAAGTAGACTTCAAATGAATCAAAAAAGTTAGTTACTCCCCACCAAGGCCAGACTAGGGAGAGAGAGTTCGATTCATATAAATTGAGCCAAAGCAGAACAGTACAGGACAGTTTTTACAACAGTACAGTCTCAGCAACCTATCTACCTTCTTATTACTCAGCCAGTCTGTCTCTTTATTATTTTCTTGCTACCTAACTTCTATTTTACTGTAAAGTCCTTGCAGTTGGTGTGTTCTTTTCATTATAAAGTGTTCAGCATATATTCCAATTCATTTCATCTTATAACTCATTCTCTCTAATTCTCACTCCTTCTCACATCCATTATATCTTAAAAATTCGAAAATAAAGAAACAATATATATTAACAAAGATTTTAAAAATAGAAATAAAACTCAACAAAATAATGTTAAATCAGAAAAATTATAAACTGCCGTTACCGTTAAAAACATTAGAAAAACTTCAGGAAAGGTAGCCGAATGTAGCAGCTACTAGATTTGTTCCATGCTTCTTGTTTTTGGCGATATATATAAGCAGTCTACATCAACACACTAGCTCAAATCAACAGACCAATCTAGAACATTGTTCGACCATACTTACAAGTATGAATTTATAATTTTAAAATATTTAGTTTAAAATTAAATAGCAGATTTTTTCGGAAGCAATTTCTCTTATTTATCAGGTTAGAATAATTAATGTAGAATTTATTTAATAAATTCTGGTATCCTTACTTTACAGTAGGATAGCGAGCCGAGATGTTCCTAGGAAGAGAAAATTTAAAGGTAGCACTGGAATCGTCCGTATACCCATCACTAAGCTAATCTGTTCCATTGTTTTTATTATAAGCTGTGTTCATTTTAAGAAAAATGAGAAGCATTTTTTTCTTAAACAGTGGTGGAGCTATAATAACACCTTTTTGATGTAAACGATATTAGAGAGAATTTTTAAGTATTTATCAATTCATTAATTGTGTTTTATATTTTAATGAGATTTTTCAATTTAAAAAGGCAACTGAACTTATAA
>JAAEAF010001003.1:0-17049 GCA_011037195.1 Triatoma infestans | reverse complement strand
GGAAGTGACGTAAGAAGCTTGATGGTGATGATCACCATTAGTTGACCAGTTGGTCGCGGAGCTAACTGCGCCCTACCGTTGAGAGAAGTGAAGTTGAGAACAGGTGTGTATCCAGAACATAGTAGAGAGGACGAAAATATGTTTTAGTAGAATTTATTGAACTGGCGATATTTAGAAAGTTTAAATGTTAATGAACTTTGAAAACTTTGTGAATTGTAAATAATTACATAAAAGGGAATGCACCAATGGATTTTACATATTAAAGATTGGATTTTGTTTCTGTCTGTATTACCATTGAGTTTGAATCCGTAAGTTCATATCGGGTAAAAATGGTCGTTCAGTAGTGTCAATTTTGAGCGTTTATCTATTAGTCTAGGTAAGAATTTGTACCTTTTGTAACATTGGTGTCAGAATCTAAATTTTCGTCTCTAAAAAACATTCGGTCATAATATTTACATACTTGCATTACACTGGTCGGGTGTGCGTACAAACAAAGCCAGGTTATAACAGTGACTGTTTGTTATCTGATTGTATTGTTATGTGAGGAAGTGTGCTGACTTGATCATCTCATCCAATAAAGGAATGATTATTCCACTTCTTCATCGTCATTCTTCTATTTGCAACATTACCCTGCCATGGTTTGCAACACAATTCTACCAATAACAATGTAACAATGTATATAAAGTAATTTTGAACTGGTTTATACCAGTATTGTTGTAAGATTGTGGACGTTTTGAAGAGAACAACAACAAACAAATCCCTCTGTGTGTGTGTGTGTGTGTGTGTGTGTGTGTGTGTGTGTTTTGTGATGCTGCAACATCAGATAACATTACCATGTTCTTCCTCTTCAAGAACCACAATATTTAATACTTACACACCCTCCTACCAATATAAGCATGGCTACCCCATTTTGACACCTACTTATATTCTAATTGTGTATCCTCCCAGACTACTTTTTGCCTGATTTTAGTGCTTGGTTACTACTTTCGACAACCACCAAATATATCCCTCACAACAATGGCCAACAATGATACAATGAGACTGGTATGTGTGACTGCGGAATTTCTTTCTATTTTTATTTACATGCAATTTTGATATATTGTTATATTATGTTTTATGATTATATGTTCATATTTTTTTATTACAGGGAAACCTGTTTATATATTACGATCTTTGTACATTCATTGCCCGAAATGTTTGTGACCATCCATCCATTCTTCCATTCATTCATTATAATGTTTTGCCTTATGTACAAGCGGAAGTTACGAGAGCTGTATCACTCGTATAGCTACTTCTTCTATTCGAACAGTGCAATTATTACACATTGGATTCGTAACTGGTTTTTGTTAGTGTTCAAAAATTATCTATCGTCTCAACCGGTTAAGATGGAAAAGAGGCCAGAGCGAAGTTCACTTTGACTTGGGAGATTTTACTGTCGCTCTCTTGCGTAATCTTGTCTGCACACTGAATGAATAGTGGTCTTAAAAAGTATAGTAATGTAGGTTGCGTTGGGGGGGGGGTGATAGCTGTGTAAGCCAAATCAATTGCGATCTGGAAGATCTGTTGCCACTTCCTGTGGCAGTCCTGGGTATCAATTCGTACCCAGAATCTTGTAGTCTGTAAATGATAGAATTGTTAGTGTGTGGTGTACGTATAGTAGTGACCCAGATATTTGCAATGTGAAGATTCGATGTGTATTACGGGAATATTGAAAAAAAAAATTATCTGTCGTAATGACGTCAGAACAATGACCAATTTTGCGATGTTTATTTTTCTAGATCAAGCTACTCTTCTATTTATACATTCAATAAATAATAATAATAATAATTATTTTAGTATAATTAATATTATTTGAGAAAGGAACAATTTCTAATCATCTTAACGAATTTATAAACCTCACATCCCATCCTCATCTTAGATTCTTCCCCCTCTCCATCGACCACCCAGTATTACATATATTTAAAAAGTCACAGTTGAACACCTGTGGTGTGTCGGCAACGACAGAATAGTAAAACTACTGTATCACTTCCGTATGTGAATCATGTTTTGTTGTTTTCCCAACACAAGATAATTACAGGCTAATAGATGGATGACCAAGCTCTTTTCTGGGAATTGCATCGATCTATCAATCGATATTTACTTGTAGCACATGTACATATTACCTAACATAATATCTCTTATATTTATTTTACTATATACACATAACATAACAATTAATATAACTAGATTTTCATGTTAGATTTGCCTTCTAAGTTTAGTATTATTTTAATTTACATTCACATTCTCTTACTGCTAAAAGAGAAGGTATTCATCAGAAATAAGAGTTTACAGGTCCCTTCCATTATGAAAAAGATGTTTTAGGTGCATAGTTTCTCTCTCTCTCTCACACAAACACTCACGCTCTCTTTTTGTGGGTGTGCACAATATCTCAAAATGTCTGAAAATCGCCGGAAGTTCCGTTTAGATAGTATTTCTATTAGTTATTCTAATCCTCTAATTCAAAACCTCGCATCTTTTTTCATTCATGATAACCCCCACTCGAAGGCTCGAATACGTATTGATGTCCACTGAGTGAGAAAAAAGTCTGTGTGTTTTGACAATATATCTATAAAAAAGGAAAATTGCAGAAAGGTCAAACTTGATATTCCACGTGGGCACAAGCACCGCAGCTCATACCAAGATTTAGGTCAGAATCCATCAACGGTCAAGTGCAGCTTTACTGAATGATTTTTTCTTAAAAAACTTAGTATACTATTTTCATTTGAAACATTTTGCGGAGAAAATTTATTTTTGGGGGTTTTGAGGCAGAGTTGGGCACAAATCGACTAATATCACTCACTAACTACAAATTAGTTGCAACATCAGTCGGAAATACAGTCACTCGTAAACTTGATTTATCGGTTACTTCATAGAAGTGAGTATTTAGTCACATATTGTTGTTAGTCACCATTAATTGAGTTACTAGTCAATATATCAATCTGTTATTAAACTGTTTTTCACAAAAAGCGACTAATTAAGTAAACATCTACCTTTGTAACTATAGTATTTTTCTTTCCTACATCAGAGGTATTTATTTTTAGAAGTAGTACCCATGAAAAGATGTACATTTAATTACATTTCTTACTCATTAATCACATTTACATTAATCACTTCAATAAAAAAGTGTCTAAGAATTACATCAAATCTGAGACTAACATCAAATCTCTTTTTTAAAAGTGATTGATCAATCATTCGTTTAGTCAAATTATTGAACTGACTAATAATCATTTTTTATTAGTAATTGTTTTTTAAATTGATCAATCTGTATTCGTTAGTCACTAGAAATTATCATCCATCCAATTTATTATTAGGGAAGGGAATAGCTAAGTGGTTAGAGTAATGGACTCCCACTCGGAGGACCCCGGGTTCGAGTCCAGCTGCGCTACTCTTAGATTTTTTCTTCCTAGGCGCCTCTACAGTTCCCTGTCCGGTGATGGACAGTGTTGTCTGTTACGACAGAACACTGTCCGGAAGCCGGCAGTGCACTGAGAAGGCTCCGGGCGCCAATGGCCACAGATTTTGATGCGCCTTAAATTAGAGAAAAAAGAGGGGAAAAAACGTATGATTATTGTTTGCCCAACTCTGTTTTGGGGGACATTTTTTGCTTTCCTCTAAAGCACCAGTTCAGTAAAATACGAATATATGGTATTACCATCTATATAATATTAATATACATTAGAAACACTGATAGAATTCCAAATTTTATGGAAATTGGTTAACCGGAAGTGCGACTTTACAGAATAGGTTATTGAGTTTTGAATTTTTTCGAAACCGGCTTGAACGTCTTTAACTTTATTTGAAACATTTTTCCGACAAAATTGAGTTTAGAGAGATTTTGTGGATTTGCCAGTTAGCTTAAATTTAAATTTTCACAAGCTTTGTTGGGTCTGTCACATAAGGCCACATAAACCCACCCAGTTATACAAGTAAAACCCCTACCACCTATTTTATAGCCAGCCAAACTAGACATTGTAAATGTTGCAGTTTGAAAGAAAATTTGTTGATTAAATTGTATGTAAGAGAAATTGGTCTGAGTGTTTGACATCAGATTTTTTCTTTCCTCTTAGTGGTGCAAATGAAAACAGCATTCGTTTGAGATTTCCATTAGAGTGTGCACAGAAATGAATGACCACTCACTTTCGTGTTTGTGTGTGTTGTCTATGAAATAACACATAAAAACTGATTAACATGATAAGCTAAAAACTTTGATATTCAGTTTAGGTCTGGTCTGACTGATAATGATAATTTCCGATATGCTAAACCTCTCTCTCTGCCAGGTTTGTTCCGAAACAAACAAATATTCCGGTGGCCAGTTGGTGAACATTCAGGATGTACAGACGAACTGACAAAATTATTTAATAGATCATTTTAACAGCCTCTTTAGTTTTAGTTTCGGCAGTTTGGAGGGAAAAACCTACACACATTATATATACATATATATATCGATACTATTTGTCTGATATATTATGATGTGGTGTCTGTGTAGGATGTGCAATATAAAAAACCGACCATTTGCAAAATAAAGATATCCATTTCCACTGAAAAGACAATCTTTTAAATCTGTGAAAAAGTTTCCTTAATGAATTTCTCAATGAATGTAAATAGACAAATAGATATTGTTTCAGTTTTATTTATACAAACAATTGAGCAATCTCATAAAGAGCAATACCATCACCATTGCAAGTCCATTACTTTATTAAGTTAACTAATAAAGTTAACGTTTAGTTGTATGTGGACCATATAAATATATAGCGTGCAGTTTTACTATTTTAGTCTAGTCTGTCTGGACTAGATTAGTTCACTTCCAGTGCTACTGTGTCTAGCCAGTCTTTGCCCATAAGGTGACCTGACTTTAAATTGTTTGTTTGTTTGAACGTCTTTATTACTACACTGATAGAACAATTAATACATGGTAATCATAAAATAAATAATACTTATTAAGATGCAAAAAAAGAAAACAAAAGAACCAGAAAATTACCGAATTAAAATTTTTTACGTAAAGACAATACCATGGTCTCTGACCGTTTGGTAGAGTCGTATAATAAATTAATAATATATAAGAAAAGTAAACTGATAATTCAACTTAAATGGATAAAATGTAACGTAAAATTTAACAAAATATCATATTCTTCAATCCTGACAAAATAAACTTTTCAAATTAAAAATAACAAATTAAAATAAGTAAAAACATAATTAGCAAAATATATAATCAATTACCACTAGCAGACTTGTGAGTACGCATATGCGGCTTTGCAAAAATTTGCTAGAGAAGGCCAATGTCTGCCATTTAATAACTCCATCATAGTATGCCCCGATACACGCTGACTACCAAACCATTTCAGCCTCAATTCACTAAAACGGGTACAAACTGCCAGATAATGATAAGTTTTGTCCGAAAAGTAGCACCCGCATAGTTCGCAATATAACAGACTGTCATCAAAAAATGCAGAATGATGGCCTAAATTTAACATGCCTCCCTAGCCCTCATTATCCATCTCGTTTGGTCCAATGGGACGTTACACCTGCAAATAATGATTAGAACCTAGGTCACATTTTAGTTCCCTATAAATGGGGTACTGATCATAATCATTTACCTTCTCATTAAATTGATTTTTAAATTCAGTTCGCACACTGTCACACAGTAGCCGAAAACATCGGTCCCAACTGCTTACATTATTTGCAGTTATCACACCTATTCCGTACTTAGTCAAGTTGTTAATGTCATTAGACCAGAATATATTTTTAGTAACAGTCTCTCTCGCTACAATTAAAGGTAATCTCCAGCTGGGCATATTAAATACTTTTAGTACATAGTCTAGGTGTAACTTGAGAGTGTGTGTAAAAATTGGCATGTAATTAACCTCCCTATATATAAATACGGATGGCACAAACACTGGCAGTCTAAACAGTTTTTTTATAAAGTAGCGGAACAGCTTTTCAATTTCCTCATGGCAGACACCTCCCCAAACCTGAGCCCCATAACACGCTATGGATCGACTTTCAGTATTAAACACTCGCAGTTTTGAACCGAAGTTAACATTATTATTCTCCATAAACATTTTCCACAGCATGCCGAGACCAAGCTTGGCTTTTGTTACTTTTTCTTTCAAGTGTACATTAAAACTTGCCTTAGAGGTGATCGTAACACCAAGATACTTATACTGTCCTACAACATCTATTTTTTTATTCTGAAAATACCACTTCTCATTTTTGGCCAGTTTACCTCCATTCTTAAATACAATTATTTTCGATTTGCCCATGTTGAGTTTCAAATTCCAAAGGGTGACATATCTTTCTAGGCAGTTAACCATTCTCTGCAGTGATTGGGGCTCAGAAGCCAGAAGCACAATGTCGTCTGCGTAGGCTAGTAATTTAATTCTTACAGAACCAATCAGCACCCCTCCACCATCTAAACTATCTTCAAGGTCGTTAATAAACAAAGAGAAAAGGAGGGGGCTGAGAAGACAACCCTGCTTAACACCCATGCTAATATCAAACTCTGTACTTCTGCCTTCTTTACACCAAACCGAGCCCACTGTATTCGTTAGTAGCGACTCTATTGACCCAATAACTTTGGAAGAAAGCCCCAGACTATGGAGTTTAAAGATAAGCGCATGGCGATCTACTGTGTCAAATGCCGCGGAAAAATCAACAAAGAAGGCATACACCTTCTGCTTCTTTACTGAAAGTTTTAGTTTAACAATATTTACCAAGGTAAAGATATTGTCAATCGCTGAATAATTTTGTCTGAATCCGGCTTGAAATTCCTTCAACACTCCATCATTAGCCCAGGTTGTAATTCTTTCCAAAATTAAGCCAGTAAACAATTTTCCAATTACATTATTAAATGAGATGCCCCTGTAATTTGTAACAGCATTACAATCTCCATTTTTGAAGAGAGGGAAAATAACAGAATTTCTAAAGCTAGAAGGCATGCATCCATTCTGATAAATTTCATTAAACACATTAAGGAGAGCCATTATAAAATCTGGAGTAGCATTTTTAGAATATTCATAAGGTACGCCATCCAGACCTGGCGCTTTATCATCTTTTGCTTTACATATTACTTGATTCAGCTCTTCTAAAGTGAATGGCGAATTTAATTTATCATTCAAAACCAAAGGCCTATAGTACTGAATTTTTACAGCAGGAGATGGTGGGTTATATAAATTTTGAAAGTTGGATCTCCAATCATCAACCGATACATTATCATACGAATTATAATTCCAACCATTAATTGATCTCACAGACTTCCAAAAATCTCTACTATTTTTACTTTCATTAATTTTACTTATATTGCTAAAATATTGTTTTTTCTTTTCAGAACATAAAGTTTTATATTTAATATTATGTTGTGAATATAATAATTTATCACTTAATTGATTTGACTTTTGAAATTTTTTAAGATATCCTAAAGAAACTTTACGCAAACTAAAACAGTCTTTGTCAAACCATTTATTTTTAAATTCTACTGTACGTCTCGGGTTGGGGTTGTAGTTAGCAGCCATTTTTATAAATTTCGTAAACAAATCAGTTTTACTATCTACGTTATCTGTTAACAACTCTATAGAGCGCATACACTTGGCCAACTTATTCTTATATGTTTCCTTATCACATTCTCGCCATATTAACTTTGGTAATGGAAGTATACGCGATGGTGAGTTTATTTTACTTATTGCGAAACTCGCAACAATGGGCAAGTGATCAGAAAATATTTGGTGATCAACATAGAAATTAAGAAGGGAGGGAATAATGTCCAGATTAACACAACAGTAGTCTATTACAGAGGCCCCGTGGCACTAACAAAGGTAAATTCACCCTCTGGATCTCCCTTTACGCGACCATTAAGAATAACTAGGCCAAAATCATTTAGTAAATCTAGAAACTGGCGCCCATTCGAATTAACTATTACGTCTTTCGAACTTCTGCCAAAATTCTCTATAACCAGCTGTGGACCAACACATTTTTTAGAAATTTTTTGTAATTTACCAATTCTACTATTGAAATCGCCCATTAAACATAATCTACCATTACTATTTTCATACAATAATTCAGTTAATTTTTTACATTCTCTCTCCCATGAACCAAAATTCAAATAAATGGGCACAATATACATGTAATCATCCAACAATTGAACCTGAATGACATCACTATTTGATAATTTGGAAAATTTCACATACATATTAATATTATCACTTGATTTCACACCATAAACACACCCTCCTGACGCTCTGCCAGTTGAAGCTATTCTAGTTGCTGCTATCCATTTCAGAGAAAACTCAGGAAGAAATCTGCTGAAATCGCCCAACTCCTTCTCTTCCACAAAGGTTTCGAAAAGCATGAAAACATCAAACTTCTTTAGGTAGGGGATAAAATTTCCGTCAGATAAAGCCTTTTTAAGTCCGTGTACATTGTAAGCCAACACTTCCATCCGATCAAGAGAACCTGACTGCTATACTTTCGGCCTTACATATGACGTTTCTCCCTTCAATAATCCTTTTCTCCCTCAATACAAGTTCCAGATAAAGAATGAGTACTGACTGATGGACGTTCTGAATTTGATTTTGAATTTTCATTCTTCTCAACTTTATTTTTCTTATTCAGATTAATATCATCTTTTCCCAACACCTCTTGTAGCGGCCCCTCAGGAGGTGAATTTGATAAGAGGCGCTTCTTTTGTAAGTTTTTGACGTATACTCCTTCCCTAATGACTAGTTTATCGTAAACAAGCCTAGCCATTTTACCCTCCTTTCTGGCCTCTACGACCTGCGGCCACTAATTTGTCCTCCTTTCTCTCACTGCCTTCGGAAAATCATTCGATATAAACAGCTCAGAACCTTTTAATTTGAAAACATTTTGCATTACTAGGAGTTTAATTCAAAAGGTTGTAAATCCTACAAGAAGAAGCCCTTTTCTATTGTCACCTCTCTGCCCCAATCGCCGAATGAAATCTATATCTGTTACAGCGATGTCTAAATCAAGCTGCTCTCTAAACAGATCACATACATATTTCTCAGTTTTCCAATAATCCGATAAATTACCAGCTATCCCATAAATTACCACATTTTTTTTCCTTATTTCTCTATCTAAATCTCTGACTTTCGATTCTACTTCTTTAATTCTGTTGCCTAAAAGAGAAATATGCTCCTTTATATCTCCAACAATTCCCGCTCTACTTTCTTCAATATCTTTTTTTAGTTCCAAACGAAAATTTTTAAACTGTTCTATAATTTCCTTATTCATTTTCTTACTATAATTATTAGTATTTAAGAGCAAATAAATGTCAAAAATACTTATATCTGCTATTTAAATTTATTCTTTCAAAAGTCTCTGTAAATATAAGTAATTGCTATTTACCCTGTTATTGTTTACAGAGATCTAAGTGCAAGTAACTATTGCAATGAGAAATTACTTCAATACAGACTATCTTTATCCCCACTGCCAAAATTTGACCTTGATTGATAAGAACTTTAAATTCTACTGTTCACTTTAATACAAAAAATGCATTAATTTTTACTCACAGATCAAAAACTGTCCGATCGATTTTGTTAAAAATTTACACCAGTGACCAGGGCTGTATTAACTATGTTTCTGCAAATTTTCAAGTTAGTGCGACACTTTGAAACCACTTTTTAAAGAGAATACGTAAGACACGATGTTACATGTAACAAGGTACAAACACGACTCCCGACCTGACTTTAAATGACAACACTTAAAGGGACAACTTACATGTTGGCAATCAAAACTAGAAAAACAAAAGAAAAGAGGCCTTCGGATTTTTCCAATCCAGCTGGTGTGTTCCACATGACCAAATAGTTTTGTTTTTCCTCAAGTCGTGACAAAACTCTATAAAGAATGTATTTCAAGCGGAAAATATCATAAAATATAAAGAGATATATGTATATATGACATGTGCCCTCTAAAATCATTAACAACTTAATTGGCCGGTTTTTTGGCATCAAGAAATTTAATACATTGTTTTACAATTTTAATACTTAAATTTCATAATTGAATTGACAGCGAACATGAAAAAGTATCTATTTTACTTTGAACTTAGTGATGTAAAACAAAATATTGATTTTCCCATCGGAAATGTTTTTAGGTCCCTCTGAGTTTGAAAAAATAAAACTATTGAAAATATCGCAAAGTTTAAGCTTGATATTTCTATGACCAGACCCAGTAAGGTTTGGTCAAAATAGGTCAACCGGAAGTTCAACTTTACTGATTGGTTTTTCCAGTTATTTTGTAATTTTATCGAAAGACTTTCATTAAAAATTTGTATGTAAACTGTACATAATCACTTTTATTTTTGATCAATTTTTCTGGGAAAATTCATTTCTGTGTCTGTGTGTGAATGGGGGGGGGGAGCTGACCATTAATATAAGATTGTAACATGTATATTTTGTTAGCAACAGATTTAATTCCTATTAATATTAATTAAATGTGTTGCCTAAAATTCTTTAAACAACCATTTTCTTTAAACCTGGATAACATTGTCCGAAAAAAATTGATTTTGGAAGGATAGTGGGGGTTTGTCTGTCACAAGCTTTGTTGTTTTTGACCAAGAGCGCTCCACATATACAAGCGCTCAGGTATACAACTGAAATCCCCACCATCGTTTTTATGGCCATCCCAAGTAAACATGCTAACGTTGCAATTTTAAAGAAAATTCTCGTTAAATTATATTAAATAGAGTAAGAGAAAGTCGTGTGAGTGTTTCGTACCAGATTTTTTTTATTCCCATATGTTTGTAGAGGGGGGGTATAGAGGGGGCGGCTAGAAGTAAACATTAGAATTAAAATATTATTTAAAGTGTTAGTGAATGTGTGGGTTTGTTAAACCAAAAGAATGCACATACCAACCATTTGTGCAAGCTCTGTGTGCATATTGTAGAGATGTCAGTCTAGTAAGGCTGGGGAGGAGGACACACTAAGATCCATGAAGAAGTGGCTGTACACTTTACTCAACAGCATTGATTCCATAACCTTCTTGGAGGAATAATGGATTAAAAGGATTACATTTCACCTTGTATACTTTGAAAAGAGCACACTGTTGCAGTGTTATTAATATAATAATATCGATAGTTGTCATCAAACTCTTACAACAGTTAGAGAAAGAAAGAAAATATGGTTGTGAAACAGTAGAGGGGGTTCAATATTTGTTCAAGTATAATAAACTGCTGTGTAAAAATGTTGCATCACTCCGATATTTTCAAATTTTTCAATAACAATTAACCCCTTGCTCTTTTTTTTGCTTTTAAAATTTGATTAGACTACTAAGAAGTATATATGAAATAAATTAAATTTGCTACAAGGTATGTGGAAGGGGAAAAATAAAAAATAAAAATAAAATAACCTCTTTATTGATGTCAACAAAATTGAAATAAATAATTATAAAACACTTAAGTGAAGTTGATATTCTTTTAACAATATCTTGTAACCCCTCCTCTTGAACGGATGATCTCTTGGAGTCTCTCAGGCATAGAACAGGAATTATGTCTACTATAATACGTTGGTCATATTCTCCCACCCCTTTCTGACTGCAATTTCGAGCTCATCCAGAGTGTTTGGGAGGTTTTGTCGACCTCCCAATCGTCTTCCTGTCACGTCCAGACAAGCTCAATGGGATTCAGATCTGGGCTTCTCGGTCGGATCTCCAACAATGTGATCCCAGCCTACTGTAAGTATTGTCGGACAGTAGCTGTGTGAGATCTTGCATTATCTTACAAAAGAAAAGGAAATTTTCCCTAACTACATGATCGTGTGTAATCTCTGTCACATACCTGTCAGCAGTCAGAGCACCTCCAGATATCCTGTGAAGTTCTATCCGGTCTTCCATGTTAGTTCCACCCCAAACCATTATTGAGCCTCCTCCTAAACTTAATCTGTATGACATAGTACAAACTGTGTACCTCTCTCCTCTCCTTCTCCAATTCTTTGCCTTCCGTCTGGTGAGTGCAGAGCAAATCTGGACTCGTCGCCAAAGAGAACTCACCTCCCGTGATCTTCTGTCCATTCCACATGTTGTCGAGCAAACGCCAGAGTGGAAACTTTTTGAGCTGTTTGAGATGTAAGAAGAGGGCCTATAGCAAGTCTTCTGGACGATAAGTCGTGTTCCCTAAGACGTCTTCTCACTGTGGATCTCGAAATTTGGACATTTCTGAATTCGTCAATAAGTACACGTAGCTGATTTCCTCTGAAAGTACGATCTATCAAGATAGCTAGCCGAATAAATCTGACATCTCGAGCTGTAGTACTCGTTGGCCTGCCTTGTCCGGGTCTTCTATGAAGCTTCCAGTCTCTCTGTATCGACGGACAACTATAGAGACTGTGGATTGATTTATTCCAAGCCGCTGTGCAATTCCACGCTGACTCATTCCACTTTCCGTTAATGTCACGATTCTGACACAGTCATTCTCAGTAAAGTCGGTTTCGCGATTCATTATTAAAAAAAAGCACTTTAATTGAATCAGAGGAAAAAAATTAGAAGCGCAAGTTTAAACGTAACACAGGTAAGTTGCATACTGGTTTATTTAGGAGTGATAATGTTGTTTTTGTTTAAGGAGTAGGATAAAGCAATCTTCAATACTTTTAACCTTTGGAACTGTCGGTATTATGCTTCTGTATAATGAAACCAAGTACTAGAAAACATAAGTAGACAAATAATAATTTTATTAATAGTGAGGGAATACTTTTGCACAGCAGTTTAGTAATACCGAGTTGGAACTGATTTCCAAGAAAATTAAGAAAAACATTTTGAAAAAATCAGTGAAATTATACTTTCATTAATCGTTTTTAACTTATTTTAGGATTGCTCGCTTGGTGGTGTTTGAATGATATGAATTTTCTGTGATTTTTCTTGCCCTGCTGAACGCTCTCACACCTCTCACAGGAAGAGAAATATCTAATTACCAATAGTATATTCCTCTTCCAACAGTAGCTAAAGAAAATAATAAATCAGAGATTTTCTTTAGTCTTTGATTTTTTTAAGTGATCTCATTTGGAGTAGACAATTAATTTTTATAGATTTAGAATATTGGAAAGTCAGCGGAAAAAACTCTTAGTTTAGATTGTCCCTTGTTCTCGTTGATGGGATACGTGAGATACCATTAGTAGTTTGCTTGTTTTCTTCAATTGTGATCAGTTATTAATTTTCCTCAATCATTCAGTGACTGGTACAAAGTCTGGTTGGAGAGGTTAGATCAAGTCTAGAAACTTCAAATGTGGAATTCTCTACACAAACTTGATGAACCAAATTCTGACTTTCGAGGAAAATCCGTAACTCATCAGAATTAAAGAAGAACAACTATGACGGACAAATCTGAGATACTCTCCCCAAGATGGACTAAAACTGTAGATGTTATTTATGTGGCTTTTAGTCCCCAAGCTAAACAGGATTGACTGAAAATACTAAAGTTTCCGCTACCCTTATTTTTGGTTTCATTTGTTGGAATTGTTGACTTCATTTCAATTTTTTTTTTTAATAGGATGTATGTAGAGAAACTTATTAAGCGACAAAAACAAATCCTCTACGATCTCAAAGATCTTTTATGGCTTGCTTGTAAATCTGTATATGCACATTGTAAAATATATGAAATTGAAAGAGTAAGGAGTATTACCTTAAAGGTAGTGTGCGTGATGAGATGGCGTTCTGGGGTTTGTCTGCATGTAACCCCCACCATCAGCACTTCACCATGAGGTGTACGTGAGTTTTCTGCCTGGTATATCTTGAAGATCCCTAATGACTTGGTTCTCTGTTTCCATCAATCTATTCAGGTCTAAGCTAGAAACTAGCAAAATGCGAGTCTAAACTCGCAATTAATTTTTTTGTTCGTTGCTTTATTTATTGAATTGCATTATTTAGTGTATCAGTTATATTAATATAATAAGACTATATTAGTTCTAGTAAAGAGACCAGTTTAATTAGCGTGTGTTTGTTTTATTCAGAGCCTCAGGAAAAAGTTGGTAATTACTGGAGTGGAGTCCCAAAATAATTTTTGCAGAGTATTTGAAAAAATTATCTTTACTTTCTCTTACTGCTAAGTGTTGTGGTAACTCAAAAACAAAAGAAAATCTCAGAAACCAGAAAGTTGGTACTATTAGTTTAGGTACTATTAGGCCCAGTTCAAAATAAACTAAAAATTAAATTAATTGAGGCTTCAAATAAAAGCCATGAGTTTTATGGCCTGCAAAACTCTACATCCTGACCACCAGCTATGTGCTTGAGTTCTATTTATGAACGGGCTTAAATGAGTCCTCTCAACCAACTCTTTACTAATATGTATATTACAAGTATGCCATCTTTTTTATAATTTTTTCATCTTGGAAAATATTAAATATATAATGTATACTGATATATAAAAAAAACTTTCCAGAGATTATATCACCCTGAATGAATAAATTATTTCAAAAACGAGAGTAAGATACAATTGCACAAAGTCACGATTAAGTGAGTTGTGGCTTTGTAAGATTTATTCATAGACATTGTACTTTATATTTAGAATGTTACAGACATGCGCGTTTGATAGAATTCTTCTTTAGCTGGATTATATAAGTTTAATTTAATGATTGTCTGACATCAGTTGCTATTTAGTTTATTATTGCTAACAAATTGCAACAATAAGAGGTAAAAAAAAAAAGGAATGGATAATGTAAAAATGCATCCTCATGAATATGCACTCCGTTAAAATAATAATTACTATTGCAATAAATTAACTATTTTCCCACACTCTTAAATAAAGTTGATGTAATTGCATATTTATTATTTTTCATTTTTCTTTATTTTTACTTTTTTTTATTATAGTCATCATAAGTGACAAAATGTTTGCGGATAATATCATCATGTATTTACTACTATTTACCACAAATCACATCCACCACAAATTAACTTAAATTTGTAATAAAAATGATCCAATAAGTAAAGATTTAAAATGCACGAATTTCTTAGGCATATTCTTCTACGTTGCATATCAAATTTTATTTGGGTTGGTTACAAAGGAGTAACTTATTCAATGTCAGTAAACAAATGTCATTTTTTATTTATTTTTTTCCAAGAAAAAATACTTCTTGGTTGTAAGGGGGGGTGGGGGATTTTAAAGTTGTCAGTAAACTATCACTTCAATATAATGTATGGTTTCCCATTTAGTTATAACAACAACGTTGTTAGAATTCCAAAATTTGATTAATTACAATGGGTTAGAAATATGACGGCTTTTAAAGAATTTTGTTCTTAGTTTTTCATCTTGGAAAATATTAAATATATAATGTATACTGATATAATGAATACTCAATCAATTTTCTTTGAACTTGTTCAGCTTAGTGCACAGATAATATGTAATTAATATAAACCAGCGGAAACATTTATTTTAGGGATACTGAGTATTGAGGCTTTTACCAAGGAATTGGGTCAGAGGGCGCTCCTAGGCAATGTAGTCCCAGTGATAACTAATTATAAATTTATTTTAGGGATACTGAGTATTGAGGCCTTTACCAAGGAATTGGGTCAGAGGGCGCTCCTAGACAATGTAGTCCCAGTGATAACCAATTATAAATTTATTTTAGGGATACTGAGTATTGAGGCCTTTACCAAGGAATTGGGTCAGAGGGCGCTCCTAGGCAATGTAGTCCCAGTGATAACTAATTATAAATTTATTTTAGGGATACTGAGTATTGAGGCCTTTACCAAGGAATTGGGTCAGAGGGCGCTCCTAGGCAATGTAGTCCCAGTGATAACCAATTATAAATTTATTTTAGGGATACTGAGTATTGAGGCCTTTACCAAGGAATTGGGTCAGAGGGCGCTCCTAGGCAATGTAGTCCCAGTGATAACTAATTATAAATTTATTTTAGGGATACTGAGTATTGAGGCATTTACCAAAGGATGGGGTCAGAGGCGCTCCTAGGCAATGTGTCCAGGATAATACTTCAAATTTATTTAGGGATACTGAGTATTGAGGCCTTACCAAGGAATTGGGTCAGAGGGCGCTCCTAGACAATGTAGTCCCAGTGATAACCAATTATAAATTTATTTTAGGGATACTGAGTATTGAGGCCTTTACCAAGGAATTGGGTCAGAGGGCGCTCCTAGACAATGTAGTCCCAGTGATAACCAATTATAAATTTATTTTAGGGATACTGAGTATTGAGGCCTTTACCAAGGAATTGGGTCAGAGGGCGCTCCTAGGCAATGTAGTCCCAGTGATAACCAATTATAAATTTATTTTAGGGATACTGAGTATTGAGGCCTTTACCAAGGAATTGGGTCAGAGGGCGCTCCTAGGCAATGTAGTCCCAGTGATAACTAATTATAAATTTATTTTAGGGATACTGAGTATTGAGGCCTTTACCAAGGAATTGGGTCAGAGGGCGCTCCTAGGCAATGTAGTCCCAGTGATAACCAATTATAAATTTATTTTAGGGATACTGAGTATTGAGGCCTTTACCAAGGAATTGGGTCAGAGGGCGCTCCTAGACAATGTAGTCCCAGTGATAACCAATTATAAATTTATTTTAGGGATACTGAGTATTGAGGCCTTTACCAAGGAATTGAGTCAGAGGGCTCTCCTAGACAATGTAGTCCCAGTGATAACTAATTATAAATTTATTTTACGGATACTGAGTATTGAGGCCTTTACCAAGGAATTGGGTCAGAGGGCGCTCCTAGGCAATGTAGTCCCAGTGATAACCAATTATAAATTTATTTTAGGGATACTGAGTATTGAGGCCTTTACCAAGGAATTGGGTCAGAGGGCGCTCCTAGACAATGTAGTCCCAGTGATAACCAATTATAAATTTATTTTAGGGATACTGAGTATTGAGGCCTTTACCAAGGAATTGGGTCAGAGGGCGCTCCTAGGCAATGTAGTCCCAGTGATAACCAATTATAAATTTATTTTAGGGATACTGAGTATTGAGGCCTTTACCAAGGAATTGGGTCAGAGGGCGCTCCTAGGCAATGTAGTCCCAGTGATAACTAATTATAAATTTATTTTAGGGATACTGAGTATTGAGG